>ML677343.1:30332336-30360891 GCA_007922305.1 Dermatemys mawii | reverse complement strand
CCAGCGTGGCACTAGGGGGCGCTGTGCTGCAGGGAGCAGGTTGAGCAGCTCAGAGGGGCGCTTTCCCTGAACCCCCAAAGGGTAGGGTAGGCATAAGCCCCTGCCCTTATGCCCTGTGCCCCAGGTGGACTGGTGACGTTCCTCTGCCTTTGGGCTCCACCCCGGAGGTGGTCAGTGGGGGGATCCTGTACCTGCCTGCCAGGACTTGTGTCGCTCAGGTGGGTGCTTTGTGAGGGGGTGAGGGTGCCCCAGGCCACTAATATGTACATCTGCCTGGCAGGGTGCCCTCACGCAGACCGGGGGGTCCACTTATCGCAGCTCCCAGGGGAAGATCTCTTGGCGGGGAATCTGCCAACGCCGTGAGCTCGCATAATAGGGACCTTTTCCTCAGGAGGCTGACGGACAAACAGCACCGACTATGGCGCCTTTCCACCCAGCCCTCCCTCCCGAACCCTCCCTGCCCTTCTGCTGCCAGCCGCCCTGCTCCCAGCCTGAATCAGAGAAGGTGGGAGGGGCCCAGGCCAGTGGCATCTGCAACCCGTCCTGGGGAAGTGAAGCTGTGGGCTCCTTGTGGGTTCCCCTTGGGCTCGGAGGGAGGGAGGCCCGGTCACTAATGACAGGCTTCGCCGGCATGTGACTCGGCGCTCTCTGCTCCTTGGAGCCGGCAGGAATGTGCAGGGCCGTCTGCACCGGCCTTGGCGTTCCGCCGACGGGAGCCCAGACATGGCACATTCTTCAGCGCCCGGCCAGGCCGAGACGGGAGCAAATGAAACTTCAAGGACTTTATTACCAAGGCAGCTGGGGTGGGGGTGAGGGGGCGGCAGCAAAGTATTCTGTGCGTGCGTGCAAAGGAGATAGGGCTGTGTGTGTGTGTGTGTGTGTGTGCGTGTGTGTGTGTGTGTGTGTGTGTGCGTACAAAGGAGATAGGGCTGTGTGTGTGTATGTGTGCGCGTGCGTGCAAAGGAGATAGGGCTGTGTGTGTGTGCGCGTGCGTGCAAAGGAGATAGGGCTGTGTGTGTGTGTGTGTGCGTACAAAGGAGATAGGGCTGTGTGTGTGTGTGTGTGTGTGTGTGCGTACAAAGGACATAGGGCTGTGTGTGTGTGTGTGCGTGCGTGCAAAGGAGATAGGGCTGTGTGTGTGTGTGTGTATGCATATGCATGTGAGGAGGTGGTTTGGCTGTGTGTGTGTGACGGGACATTGATGCGGACATGTGGAAGTTGCAGATCCACTGCAGTTGGAGGGGTTCGTACCCCCTTGTTCTTCAAATGGCTGTTGCTAACCAGGGGCTGTTGGAAGGTTGGACAGGCTGAGACCCAGGGCGTGGGGGGAGGGAAGTTCTGGAGAGATTAGCTGTTCCTGGTTAACCCTTCGGAGCGGCTGGGGCCCTGTGTGTTTTGGTTTGAGGTTGTGCCCGGATGAGATCAGTGCTGTACACAGGGGCAGTCCTTGCCCCCAAGAACTACCACTTGAAACACATAAGGCGATTGCGGGCATGGAGAGAGCTCTGCATGCAGATAATCCTAGTGCTAATCACATGCCACATTCCTCCTCACCGGGAACCATTTTAACCCTCAGAGCTGGTAGTCCCCCTAAAGGTGCACATACGCTGTAGTCAGATTCTTTATATGCATAGCCACGCACGCAGTCCCGTGCGCACACTCATGGTTAGCTGTCCAGTGCGGACATCACGGCATCACACGCGTTCTCATGTGGCCGTGCAGTCGGATCCATGCCGAGCAAGACTGTGAACGGCTGTTGCAATTTGCACGTGTAGACAGGCCAGGCCATCCTTCCAGAACCCCCGGAAATCCCGGCCAGCGCTGACTGTCATCGACCGGGAGTGACATGAAATCACACTGTTGTCTAATCATCTGTTTGTCCCTTGTGCTGGTGACCAGAGTGGCTATGTTAAACCTCATACCAGATGCAGTGGTGCCATTAATATGGGCACAGATCCACCCACCCCGCGCTATGGCAATATGTGCCTCAAACTGTCTGGTGGTTAGAGCAGGGGACTGGGAGCCAGGGGTCCATTACTGGGTTGTGGGAGGGCTGTTGGGCTGCGGGGGCTGGGCACTGGGTGAAGAAGGTGGGGATGGGGTGGCAACAGGTGTCTTAGTCTTCCTGAAATCCAGAGCAATGATACAATCCCAAGTTCCAGCTTCTGCAATTGGTCCCTGGTAGGGCAACATCCTGCTCCCTGAGTCCGGGACCTGGCTTTCCCTGCCTGTGCGATCCCCCAGGGTGGGGGACAGCAGAGTCTGTCTGCCTTGTCCTCTCCCCCTGGCACCTCTCCCACTGGGGTAGGCCCCTAGCCTAGAACCGAAGTGGGAAGCCGTGTATCTCTTATTAAAAGACTGAGCCTGAATGCCAGGGAGCAGGGTGTGTCACCCAAGGCTGTCTGGGGGCAGCTGTGAGATAAGTGCCAACATATTGTGTGGGATCTTGCAGCAGGTCTAATGACTGAGCTATTGGAGACTGAGTCATCACCGCAGCCACGCTGTGGCACACGGCTCCATGCTGTGCAGATACACGCGCGTGTGCAGACCTGCGTGCACAGCCACACACGCTTGCAGTGGTCCGTGCACGCAGCCTCGCACGCGGGACCCCCGACTCTGGGAGGGCAGTGGCCAGGGACTGACGAGCGAGCGGCTCAGGGAGTTAACGCAAGTGTTGGTGGGATGGCAACGGTGACATCGCAGGGCTTGGTAGCGGGACAGAGCCGCAGCCCAGGGCTCCGAGTGATTGGCACATCTCTGGCTGCTGGAGCTGTCATGTCACCTGCTCCTTGCCGTCAGGGGACAACGTCACTTGGTACCAGCGACCGTTTGCTCTCTGCATGGGTCTGATGGGAGCCGCGCCATGTCTCTCACAGTAGACCTGTGCGTGGAGGCCGTGAGCGGGCAAGGCCCAGGGCCCAGGGAGGATGGGAAGGCAGGGATGTGCTGGGAGCAGGCAGGGAGGCCCTTGGGGGAGCCCGTGGGGCAGCAGATGAGGAAGGGGACGTGCGATGGGAGCTGAGGGGGAGAACAGGGGCTCTGAGGGAGGGGTAGCGAGGTGGGTGGCCTTGGGTCTCTGAGAGAGGTGGGGGAGGGTTGGTGCATTGTGAGCTCCGAGGAGGGGACGAGCGCAGGCCAGAGCGGGCGGTGAGGGGCTGGGAGACAGCTGCTGTCAAAGCTCCCTGGGGCTCTGTAAGGTTAGGTCACGTTGCTGCTGTGGCTCTCCCTGAGCGCGGAGCAGGGGCCTGGGCAGAGCCTGGCGGGCGTGTGGCGAGTCTTGGCTGGTAGCAGTGATTGCTGTTCAGGAAGCATCTTCCCCCCCAGCCCCGCTTTGCCCACAGAGTCTAGGACCCTGCTGCCGGGGGGCGAGAACTGGCATGTCAAGGTCCCCTCTGCAGCTGGCTCCTGGGGAATGGCGCCGAAGGGCCCTGTGCTCTGATTCCCCTGTCTTCCCCAGGAAAGCCAGTGGCTTGCCCTGCCCTGGTGCAGATGGTTCAGGGGCTGAGGCTGTCCCTGGTGCAGGCAGCAGCACCCCTGGGGCTGGAGCAGTCCCTGGTGCCCCCATACTCCAGTTTCCCACTCCTGGTGCTGGGGAGCTGGGCCATGAATGGATCTCTGGTCCTAGCCCTGGGCCACCTCCACCCACACGGGACCCCTGCTATCACTGTTGTGTGCCCCCCGCCAACGTAGGCTGCAGGGAGAGAGCCCTTCTGGGCTGGCCCAGCGGACTTAGGAGCTGGGTACTGCTGGCTGCGGGGGGGGCGGGGGAGGGGGAGAGCGGGCTGTTGCTTCCACTGAAGCATGAAGCCCTTCAGCCCAGCTGTGAGACAAGCAGCAGGACTCTCCTCTGTACCCCTGCCCCATGGCAGCCTGCAACCCAGCAGGGAGGAGGAGCATCTGCTTGGCACTGCGCTGGGAGACCCCGGGTCTGGGCACTGATAAATAGTACAGCAGTGCCCGGTACGTGGTGCCCGTACAGCAGGACGGCTGCAGAAGGGGCTGGTCCATGTGTGCTGTGTGGAGCTGAGCTGACCCAGGTGGGGCTGAGTAGGAGAAATGGGGCGAAGCCAGTTGTGGGGCGAACGCCTGCCTTGCTGAGCCTGGAGCGCTGTGGCGAGGGGACGGTCTCCCCGCTGCCTGTGACATTTCACGCTGGGCGGGGGAATCACCCAGCGGCAGGTGAAGGAGCTAGTTGGCCCCTGGAGTGGAGCGTCTGCAAGGGAGTGCTGGCTGCCCCCTGCCAGGGACAGGGCATTTTCTAGGGCAGCGTCAGACCTCCACACCTGGGGACACAGATCTGCCCCGGCAGGGAGTCGCTCTGGGACCTAGTCCAGGACACAGGTAATCAGCGGAGTCACCCACTGTACACGGCCATACGCTGCAGCCAGCTGCATGCGGTGTGTCTAGGGGATCTGCCTGGACGACCGGGGGCTGCAGCCGGCCTCCTCTTCCCCGCTCACCACGCCCAGACTTGGGGCTCAGTGCATCGCACGGGGGACCCATCAGCCATTCCCCGGGGATCTCGGCTGATGCATTTTGAAGGCCGACCTGGGTTTCCCGTTAACCCTGGAGAGCGGCACCTCCTGCCAGGCGAGGGTGCACGGCGCGGGTGTGTCCCGCTCCTCCAAAGGGTTCCTGCACTCTTCCCCACAGGAGCATTTCTGGTTTTTAATGGCAGGTTATGGGAGCTGTAATTACAGGCTCCGGCTTTCTGCGAAGCAAACGCCTGAGAAACTTGAAATCCGGCAGCGGGGCACACGTCCCTGGCATGAGGAGCTCGCTGCTGGGGAGGCTGCCTCAGAGAGCCTGTCCCCAGGCCCGTCAGCGTCCCACAACAACACTGAGTGCTCTTCACCCTTCCTATGCTGGGCCCTCGAAGCCTCTCCCCCCGACCAGTCACCCTCACTGCAGCCCCCTGGGACAGGATCACAAACGATTAACCAGGGAGAGAGCCCTCAGGCTTGTCCCAGCTCTGTGCCTCAGTTTCCCCTCTGGAAGGCGGGGCTAACCATGGCTGGGGTGGGTGGGAGGGGAAAGGTGTGTTCCAGGACTGCTTGCGAAGGGCTTAAAAATGTTCCGCACCTGGCAGGGTGCAGCATCATTGCTGGTAATGGTGTGGGAGGCAATAGGGACGCTGGAGCCTTTCCATGGGACTGAGACCTGGCTGGCACCTCTCAGGGAATCGGAGCCAAGGAGTCCCACCGCTGTGTACATCGGGGATGATAATTCTAGCAGCTTCACACGGGGGTAGTGAGAGTTAACGACCCAATAGCTGCTAAGTGCTGGAAGAGCATTAAGTGCCACATCCTGTTATTAAAGGGCACCAAACGGCAGGAGGCCAGCAGTGCTGGGAGGAGGGCAGATTACTTTCGGCGGGTGCTGTGATGGGGGAGTGTCTGTGGGTTCCAGGTTAGCGGTGGTATGACTTCTCCGGGTCAGTGGTTCATGGAGAATGTCCCACTGCATGATGGAGGCTTCCCCAGGGAGATGGAGAATATAGTATGTATCAGGCCATAGTAATGCTGCATTTGGGGCACACAGGTAACTGGACTGCTCCTAGAAATTAGAGAATGAATGTAAGGATATATGGACTGCAGTTAGCCCAAGGCTATCTAGGAACTTGCCAGTGTGTTGCACACCTGTTGGAGCGCAGATCTGCCAGCTCCCAAAGTCACAGCCCTTTGGGATCACTCAAGCTTAAGGAGACTCTCCATTAGCTGTTTGCCATATAGGGTGCATGGCACACAGATAAGTGGTTTCAATTCCATCCACTAGAGGGCAGCGATGCGCATACACAGTACCCAGCTTAATGCATGCACCTTCCCCCCGACTCCGTGCACCAGGTACAGCTCTTAATTGAAAGATGTATTTGTGGAGCAAATAAGCGTGTAATAACTAGAGCTGACCCCAAGGTTAGTTTCCAAACACTCCTGCTGACTGGGTCCCTGGGGCGTTTGGTGCCGAAATGCACAGCCTGGATAGTGGGCACATTTGGCACCGGCTCTTGGGCTTCACTCTGCTTCCCACGCCGTGTCCCCGTGCCCCTAAGCCAGGAGCGCGTCCTTCTCTCCGATGGTAGCTCTGTGCCCGGGCGGCTGCTAACACACGTGCCTCTAAAGGCCTCCAAGGCAGCAGCAGCAGTTGTAGGATGATGTGGGGGAGGTGGCACCTGCACTGAGTGATGCAACGCCCAGGCCCATTGCCGCAGCACAGCACTCAAGGGCTTTTCAATGTGCCCTTAATGAACGATGCGTCTGCAGCTCCCTGAGCCGCACCAGCAGGTGACCGGGGGCTGAGCACTGCCGCTGGGCTGGGCCGCGCTTGGGAAAGATCTGCCAGGAGGAGCCCCCACCTAGCCCTGGCTGCGTCGGATGCCCGAAGCGCCACCTGCCCGCCCGCTTGTCTGAGCCAGTCAGGGGGTCTGGCTTCCCCTAGGCGTGGTTGCTGTTTCCCGACCGTGTTTCTCATTTACGGGAGTGCGGCGGGGGGCTCTTGATGGACAAGCAGAGCTGAACTCTGGCAGCAGCGCCGCCGGGGTCCCTTCCCCTTCCCCTCTAGGGACTCCAGGCACACGCCCCACAGCCACAGGTGAACTCCTTCTTGGAAGCGGTTGGCAGGCAGTGCCAATTTGCAGCCGGCTGATTTAGGTCACCGTGCAGCGTGGGATGATGGCCTGCAGTCAGCACAGCGGAGCGGCTGCTGATTGGATTTTAAAAGGCAGAGGGTGGCCGGCGAGGAGCGGGAAGAAGGCGGGAGGTAGACGGCGGTGCAACGGATGAGCTGTTCTAATCCCAAAGCAGCGCAGGGCCCCCCAGAATGCCCCCGCGTGAGTCGCTCATGCAGACAGACCTGCAGTGCCATCCCAGGCCCACCCATACCGGCCGTAACTGGTCAGGTGCACAGTTAGCGAACAGGATGGCTTGCGTGCACTACTGTGGTGACGCGGGCGTGCACATGCTATGTGAGTGCAGTTCTAAAAATCACCCTTGAGAGGACCGGGTTCTGCTCGCCTTTGAGCATTGCACAGGTAAAGAAAGTGAAAGGGAGGTGGGAAGCTGCCTATGGCAATCGGATGGCGGCGCTGGCAGGAAGAGCACCTTAGCGTGGTAGGAAGATGCTTGCACAGCTGTTGTAAGGTAAAGCTCATGTAGGAAACGTTGAAGCGCAGTTCTGCTGAGCTGTGAACTCAGCTCCTGTGGAAGTCAGAGGAGCTCCTGTGTGTGTATCCGATCGCGTAGCCCCCAGAGCACATCAAAAGCCCACTGAAGTCATTGGGATCAGGTTGGTGAGGCACTGAAATTGACTGTGAAGATCAGAACTTGTAACAGCTTTGGAAGAGGTCTCCAACTTTTGGAGACCTGCTTCCCTGTGTTGAGCTGTGCTTCCTGGGTCTCAGATGGCATCACTGGATTGCATTGCCCACAGGGGCAGGGAATGGGGCGGGGGAGGGTCAGTAAAATGGAAGCTCTCGTTGAGAGAAAACCAGTGCCATTCCCAATCCCAGAGATATGGACGCAGCCAGGACCTGGAAGGCAGGGATGCATCTGACCCCAGACCTGGATCGCAGGCTGACCTGCAGGCATAGGGGCAGTTTGGATTTGCATTTCAAGCCCCTACGTTAAGGAGTTTCTGGATCCAGGTTCTGCCGCAGATCCACGATTCGGCTCAGAGCGTAGCCGGGGGTGTTGCTTCTGGCCTGTTTCTAACGTAGGTTGTACATTGCAAGTGTAGATCGGTATATGTATGGGCGTGCATCACGGGGCCTCTCCCAGCCAGATGCGGGCCCACCCTCTCCGCGTGCAAAGGCTGGGTGCTTTGGTTGAGGTCTCTCCCCTGCTGGCCTGCAGCTCTGCTCTACAGCCTTTCCGCGCAGCGCGGCTGGGACTGTCTGGCTTGAGAACAACGTGGTGTGCAAGGGGGAGCCGGCTGCTGGGAGCTGGAGAGGCTGCAAGGTCGAGCCCCTTTTGCATATCAATAGGTAGCTCTTTGCAAGGCAGCCTGGTTTAGCCCATCTCCCCTGGGGCAGGGAGTTATTCAAAAGCCGATTACCTCATTGCTTCCCCTGCTTCATTGGCGCTCTGGAAGGAGAGGGCATAAGCTGACGAGGAGCAGCATACGGTCCCTTATTGGCCTGGTCGATAACCGTTGGGGTTGGAGGTGCGGGGCGAAGGTGCCAAACATACAACTTTGTAGGCAGCAGAACATGCAGCCTAATGAAGAGCTTGGATGGTGGGAAAGGCCCCGGCCTTTGGCTAACGCCAGGGAGAGGACGTCTGCCCTGCCCAGGTCGACACGCTCGGGCTTGCAGGACTCGTGCTAGGGCTCTGAGCTCGCTGTGTGTGGACAGCGTGCTCAGCCCAGCCCCTCTCATGGCTTCCGAGCTCTGGCCACAGCCATTTAGCGTGAGCCCGTCGACACGGGCTGTGTAGATGCACCCTCCCTGAGAGCCGGCTGGCCTCCATCTGCTCTAAACTCTCTCAGGAGAAAGTTGCTTTCCCCGGGGGGCTCGTGTCCCGGCACCAGGCTGGGCTCTGTGAAGGTCAGCTCCGGAGTGTGACTTTCCACCTCAGCCTGCTGAATCCCCGAGGCCCCTGTTAGAAAGAGACCAGGGACAGCCCTGAGCGTGGAGGGGTGGGGTTGGCTGTGGCGGGGCTGGTCCAGGAGTTTCTCTCCCACACTCCCAGAGGGATCCAGGAACACTGGTTTCCCAGGACTCGTCTCTGCTGTTGTTCTAAGCTTAACCCATCCTCCTGCCTGGAAGGAGGCCTGCGGTCAAGCTCCTGGTGGCTTTAATCTCCTTCATGCTGGGCAGGTGTTTGTCTCTGGGCTCAAAGCCACAGAAGGCCCCTGGGTGGAGAGCTGCCCCTCCAGAGCAGAGGGGGAGGAAGGCGGATGTAGGAGGGAAATCAGGCATCCTGGTGACATCTCTGTCACTTCCTGTCTCAGATTACAGTGGGTCTTTGGCTCCTGGTGAAGCCAGGAAAAGCTTAGACCTTCTGGGAGAGTGAGGAGGGCTGGCTGTCTTGTACTGTACCTGTGTTGGCCTCCCCTTGCCGTGAGTCTAATCCCTAGAGAGACCCGTGTAGCCATCAATATAATCCTTGGTGCTGAGATGGCCAAGAGCTCAACATACTTTACAAAGACAGGGGAGCATTATTAGCCCCATTCTACAGGTGGGGAAACTGAGGCCCACTGAGCTTAAGGGACTTGCCCAGTGGAATGCCAGTGGGAATGCCAGTGGAACCCAGTACCCTGCTCAAACTGAGCCATGCCGCCTCTAAATAGACAAACCATAGCTGCTCTGCCTAGGAAGGACTTCTCAAAATTCCTCACCCGGCTGTGGAAGAGCTGAGTCCACTGAAATGGACAGTACAATCGGTTTGATTGGTGCTATCCTCGTGTTTCTGTTATTGTCTGATGGGAAACCAGCCCCGAAAGTACCTTACATGTATGCAGTGTCTCTTGCGCCCTCGTTATGTTTAAGGTATAATTGACATCGGTTCCAATTAGAGCCTTTTTCCCTAAAAAGGTTTCTGTCACCGTGAAGAATTTCCCTGGAATCGAGCTGACGTTTTTCACTGTAATACCCCAGGCAGGGACTGGGAAATACAAGCAGGCCAGTGATCGCTTCTCTAATGCGCTGTCAGGATGTGATCAACTGAGGCGGCTGTCTGACAGCACAGTTCTGTCCACGTTAATAATAACCACGTCCCAGTCGCCTGCACCCACCCAGTGCACAGGGCAAGGGTGTGGGGCGAAGGCCAGGTGGAACCGCCGTGCTCCTCAAAGGAAGTGATAAATCAGCATCTTAACCCTCTGCCTCGAGCCACAGTGCTTCAGCTGCAGACGTGGCCCTATGGGATGAGGTTGCAGGGAAGTGGGTGGGTGGGGCAGTTGGAATGAATGCTGAGAGAGGAGAATTCTTATCTCCATTTTGCTTGTGGGGAAACCGAGGCACGGAGCGGCGAAGTGTTCTGCTCGAGGCCATGCAGTGAGGGCCCGTCACGGAAGCCAGCTCCTCCGACTCCTGCTGCTGCTGTGGTAGCTACCGGCCCATCCTTCCTTTTAGAGATCAAACTTGGCCCTGGTGTGATTCCAGCAAAGTCAGGGGAATTGCAGGACTCCCATCCGAGGGGCCGGTTTGCTTCTTTCTGATCACCACCTGTTGAGTATGCACCAGCCAGGCAGAGACGCCTGGTCCCCGTGTGTTACTGTCTAGAGAGCCCTGTCCCTGGAACGAGCCTGCCAGTTCTCATTTCACGGGGTCCTGGCACTGTGCTGCTGGAAGTGCCATCTTCCCCGCAGGGAATTCTGCCCCGTCGTGCAGCTTTCGCCCCAGCAGCAGGCTTGGAAGCAGCTGGTCAGGATCAGCGTCTGGTCAGGGCTTGTTTGCTGTGAGCCCTTCGCGGCCGGCCTCCCTGACAAGCTCCTGCAACATCTGTTGAGCTTTAGTGCTTTCTTGTGCATCGGCAGAAACGGTGGCGTGTCCGAGGCCCCGGCTTTCCTGGCGGCTTCCCCCGCCCTCCACCCTGCCCGTGGAAGAGCCTCGGGGTGCTAGTTAACAAGTTCGTGCCCACATCGCGCTGTGTGCTGCTAATTGGTTGTGAGGCTTTGAGGACATGGTCAGGGTGCGAAGCCCGCCCCATGAGTGGGGATGGAGAGAGGGTTTATCTGGCTGGACAGATTCCTCCTAATTGAGCAGATACTCCATGTTCACAAACAGATGGCTTCTTTGCATCAATTATTTCTTATCTGTGTAACCGGGAATGATTTCCTGACAGATCGCCCGGGGGAGAGTTAACGGAGGAGGCGGCCCAGACACCCACCCTCGCTGCCACAGTCTGGCGCGGCTGTGCACTTTCCTAACCATGCACAAGGGCCTGGCCGATGCATTGGGGCGGGGGAGGAGGGGGGGGCTGTTGGACTGTGAGCTGGGCAGGGGGGCGTCTCTCGAGAGGTTCCTCGCCAGTTAGCACCTGTCCCTGGTTGTTTCGTGGCTCAGGATTGTCCCTACTGCAGATGCACCACCCCGGTCCTGACAGGAAGCCTAACAGTTCCTCTCCTTGGAGCGGCAGCAGGGACGAGTGTGTCTCGATGCGTCTGGTTTCCCTGTGCGTTGCGCCAGCAAACAGCCGGGCAAAGCCCAAGAGGCCCCGTGGTACAAAGAGCTAGTTTGCCTGCTGAGGATCCAAGGAGGCTGAGCTAGCCGGGGAATGAACATCACGTCCCTCCAGCCCTCCGAGGGGCTTGCGGAAGAGACCGGTTGGCACGTGGCCCATTTCATGTCAGATCTGTAAATGCAGATGGCAAGGGCTTTGTGCCCGTCAGGGTGATATTGGCTGGGTCTTGCTCAAGCGCTCCGGGTCTAACTGATCGTCCGGTGTGGGGGTTCTCCCCTGCTCAGATTGGCAGTGACCTTGGGAGATTTTCACCTTCCTCCGCAGCGTGGGCGTACATACGGGTTGCTTGCCAGGATCATCTGGATGTATCTCAGTCAGTACCCTGGCGATGCAGGGCTGCTGGTCCCCCATTCTCACACAGTGGTTTGGTCTCCTGACGGGCTGTAATACTTTGGCCCAGTTCTGGTTGTTAGTTCGGTGTGGGGATGGCCGGGTGGTGTTGGTGGCTGTACAGAAGGGCAGACCAGGTGATCTGGGGGTCCCTCCTGGCCTTATACTGTACGCCACTATGTGAATGTTTCTGGTTTCCAGGGCACCCTTTTCAGCTGGGGCCCCAGCTCCTCCCCCAGGGCATCCGCCTCACTGAGACCAAACAAGGCTCTGCTTTGGCCTCCTCCCCTTGAGCTCAGGTCGCGGGCTTGGTGCCTGCCACGGGACTACGGCGTTGGAGAGAAACAGAGCAGGGAGCCTTGCTGTGGTGTGTTTGTTTGCTTGGCGGCACAGCCCCGCTCTGGCACTTCCATCAAGATAATCACTTGTGTCTAGGGGGAGCTGGGCTGCTCCCGCAGAACATTACACGCTAGATAAGCAAAAGGCTCTCGCCTCTCCCGGGAAGTGCAGACCAACTCCCTGGCTTGTATGGTAATTAGCAGGAATCTAATCAAAGGGCAGTGCTGGTTCCCTTGCAGGAGAGTGGGCTCAGAATTGCCAGCAAGGCCGTTAGGGCCAGGCTCAGAAATCCGGCCCGCTTTCCCCCTGGTGCCAGCACAAGCCCCTTGCCTTATAGGTGTCCTGGGCTTTGGAGAGCTCTTAGTAAATTGCCTGGCAGCTTTCCCAGTGGAAGGTAGAAGATAAAACCTGGACTGGGTTATTACACTGGAACCTTGAGAAGGGATCTGGATGTCTAGCTCGTCCTAGGCTTCTCACCGCTAGGGATCTAGACTTAACTCCTGCCTTAGGTTGCAAAGGAAGATGGAGTCAGACAGTGTCTCGGCTGGTCCCTATTTCAGAGTTTGGCCCAATAGGGACTGTGTTTGCTTGAGACAGGCCTAGGTCTGGGATTGCGAGGGGTGCCACAAGCTCTGTGCTGCCCACTCAGTGCCTCCGTAAATCAGGTTGCTTCTCTTCAGGAGCCTGTTCCCTTTCACAAGTGGCAGCACTGGCCTGGCAGGCCAATAATCTGCCAGTGAATAATTATTGAAGGACCCCTTCATCTGATTGGCAACAGCTCCTCCAGTCCTAGCATGTCAAGCATCACATTTAATTAACACTTGATCTGGCATCTAACCTACCTTGAATGACTCCTGATTGCCCACTGCTACACATATTACCTAGCCAGTAATAATAATAATTAGTAATTATTTGCACTGCTCTTTAACCCTTATTCATCTGAGGATCTCAAAGCAATTCCCAAGCATAACTAATTACGCTTCCCAACAGATAGGTAATAATTTGCCTGGCAGCAATGTGCAGCCACCTCTGGGGTGGAATGTGGCAGCTGATTAACAGCACACATTATCTTTGCCTAGCAGTTTTAGGACAAAAAGCTACGCAGAGTTCTGTATCTAGTTGCAACTGGGGGTGGGGTTGGATTTAGGGAGGCAGAATGGGACAACCTGAGTTGGAATTTGGCCAGGATACCAGGCATAACGCCCTTATTCTAAAGGGGGATATGCCATGGGAACATGAGGGCCCAATCCTGCCCTCCTCCCTTGATGTCAATGGTAAAACTTCCATTGAATTCATTGGGAGCACAATCAGACTCCTGAGGACTACAGGCTCATTGTTTCACATCTCCTCCAAGTGGCTGCCCACCATCCCGAGCAGCATTGATTTGCTCATTACCTACCCAGGTAACTGATTGCCTGCTAGTCCTCTGCTCCTCCCATGTGAAATGGCCAGTAACAGTGTCCTGGCGCTGGTGCAATGTGGCCCATGGAATGATTCCCTGGTTACCAGGGTCCCAGACTCTCTGTATCTTACACCCCTGTGTATTACAGCAAATCAGTATTCAGTCAGGGCCTGACTGTGCCATTCAGAGCCCTCTGGCCTCTGCAGAATCTCAGGCAGGGCTCTACCTCAGGGGTTCAGTCTCCCCTTAAAACTCCCCAGTGCACAAGAGGAACACGCAGCTCTCAACAGCCGGCCAGCCTCATGGGCCGGTGCTGGGCTAGGGCTTCCTTTCTTCCTTGACCACTTGCAGACGATTGGCAGCCCCAGGGGCCGCTCAGCTAAAACCCAGAGTGGGCCGTTCTCCACACAACCCTGGCAGGAAGGGAAGGAGATGGGAGATTCTCCGCATACTTATCCCTGCCCCCGGGGCGGGGGGGGCGGCCTGAGGAAAAGCCTCTGCCCTCTCCAGGGAGACCCTGAACAGAGGAACAAGCCCTCGGCAACCAGCCATTCAGCAGGCCGAGGAAGGGCGTTTGGAACACAAAGAGTTTGGCTGAAACCTGGTGAGGCTGCCGCTTGCTCTGACCTGGCCTCACCTCGTGGGGCCGTGTTTCCCGTCTCTTTCGGAGTCGGGGTGAGGCGAGGACAGCGTGTCAGAGGGGGCTGCTGGCCAGGACACCACGTTTCCGGCTGGTGGTGTGAACTGAACTGAAAACGCCGTGCGGGTGCCTCCTCTCCAGGAAACACTCGCGTCCCCTACGCGTGCCCAGTTCTCGGGGGGAGATGGGACAACAGCAGTTTCCTGTGTCGCCATCCATTCATCCTCCCCATCTCTCACCCTTGTCCCTGCCCCAGCCCCTGGTTGGGGAGCCATTGGGAGCTATTCACGGAGGTCTCCCCTCTGCTGGCAGAGTCTGCCAGGCTTGGATGGTTGGATTGGCTGAATCCAAATGGCTGTTGGGCTGGTGCTGGGCTCTTTCCCCTGAGGGAAGTGGAGAGGTTGGGGGAGGCAGCGGAAGGAATCGGCATTGATGTGTGACCTTCGAAATCTCTCTGTTCAGGGAGTTGGTCGTGGGCCCTTTTGCTCACGGTCTGCATTTCAGGCGTGCCTGGCAGGCCTGCTCATCCGACCTGTGTTCAGAGGGCACCCCCTACTGCACTCCACCCTATACAAAATGAGTTGGATGGTTCTCAGCCCAGCTCCTAATGGACAGGTGTCCCTGTTACCAGCCCTAATGGGCCCCTTAATTAACAGGATTGAGTGGGGCATGGAGACCGGTCTCCCCTCTCACCCCAGAGGTGGTGTCTCCCCTGGTGGGCTTGGCGAAGCATTGGCAAAGGAATTGCAGGGGCTATTCTTTATAGAAAGGCAGGATTTCAGCTTTCCCTTGAGCACAAGCCAGGATGGGATCCCAGGTACGTCTGATGTTTCTTTTTAAGCCAGGGTTCTGCTGGCTGTTATTACAGACATGGCTGTGAGGGGAGCTGATAGCTCCTGAGAGACAGAGTCCCAAATGGAGCTGGGCAGGATTTTGTGACAGCATGAAAAGCTGTATCAGAATGGGAAGCATTTTCCATTTCAGTTTGATTGCATGAGACAGCTGAATTTTGCAAAGAGCCCAGAGACATGTCTCGGGAGGGAGTGGGGGGTGGTGTGTTTTTGTGTTCCAAATGGGGCCGTTTCCTCTTGGAGATGCTGCTAATTTGGCGCAAAAAACCCTCTGAGTCTTCAGCATCTAAAGCTTTTGAAATCCAGATTCCAGCCTGGCATAAATCAGCTTCCAGCCCCATGGAGTACATGGGGGAAGCCCAACATTTTCCACTTTGTGTTTAAACACCCCTTCTCCCTCCCCTTCAAACCCTACCAGTTTGCACTGGCAGGGGTGGGGGTTGAGGGGCAAAATTTTGGAATCTCCTAAAAAATTCCACACTTGGGCTTGGATGAAATTATGAATATTTTGTAATTGCCTGTTGTGGCAGGGGGAGCCCTTGACACAAGCCTCTCCTCGTATTGGGGAGCGAGCTCAGTACTGGGCAAATTGATAATTCTGTTCTTTACTATAGTTTCAACCAGACACTTTAGATGAAAACACTATGCTGTGGAAGAGACAATCTAGTTTTTGCAGAGGGAAATCATGCCTCACCAGTCTATTGGAATTCTTTGAGGGGTTCACAAGGCATATGGACAAGGGTAAGCTGGTGGATATTCTCTATGTGAACTTTCAAAGGCATTTTGATAAGGTCCCTCACCAAAGTCTCTTAAAGGAAGTAAGTAGTCCTGGTATAAGAGGGAGGGTTCTCTCGTGGATCAAGCCCATGATCAGAAATCAGCGGAGCTGAGAGCATGAGACCTCCTTTGTCTCTGGGCTCTGTAGGCCTGTAGCTTGCTGCATTGATCTGCTTTAATCCTTCTCTGTGTGTCTCACATGTTGTTGCATAAAGTGCCTGGGGCAGGTTTGCAAAGCATATGCACCATTGCCAGGAGAGGTCTTAGCTGTACTGGTTAGATCCTGGCCAGCCTGCGTCCTCAAGCGTGTCCAGCCGGGTGCTCATGGAGTCTTCTCTTGGCGGTGTTGCACCCTGTTGGACTTTGCTTTGGGATGTGACCGTGGACGGTGTTTGCGTTGCACTGGGCGGATCTATGGTAGCATGATGCCCTCACTTTCAGGGCATTAGGGACACAGTGTGATGTTGTATCTGACCTGAGGTTTTGCCCTGAGTAGATGAGTCCTGGACTGTACCGCAGCTATGCAATGCAGCCTAAACACTGTGACACGTTATCTTGTCCTGGAGCAAACTGCAGTGCTGGCTAGGGGGAGTCTGTCTTTGGCCCACTGCATGGGACACTGCGTGATATACTGGGGCCATGGCCCCCCTGCACAGACCCTGTGCCTGCCGGCCATATTCTAAGAGCTTGTCTGCTCTGCCGATTTGCCCTAATTCCAGCCATCAGTGGCCTGTCACTAGGTGAGCTTTGCTGGTGCAAACCCCTAGTGCACTGGTGCCGTCTGTCCTGACTTCATGCAGGGCTAAGATGAACTGGTGCAAACCGTGATTTCGCCTGGCTACCCCAAGGGGGTACACAAGTGCAGCTGCCCTGCTGGCTGGGATCCCCAATGTAGGCGAGGCCCCTGACCCGTAGGGATGGAGGGAGATTTTGCTTAGAGGAGAGGGGCAGAGGCCCTGTTGCCATCTGTGTCAAGTAGCCCCAAAACGCCCTTTGTGGGGGACAGGTCCTGACACACCCTTTTTCCTGCGCTTGTCCACAGCCTCCCCTGTAAGGCTCTGCATGCTAATGCTGCCGCTTGGTGCCCAATTAAAGCGGAGGCCATGCAGTAAAAAACCTGACGCAGCAATCGGCCCCGCCATGCAGAAAGAGTCACTTTCTATTAATAATTGCAAAGAGAAGCAGCGGCACAGTTACACCCATGTTTCCCTTAACAAGCCCCGGGGGACTGTGGTCCGCCCGGGCAGAGATTAGGCAGGACATGGCTGCTTGGCTGCCTAGCAGATCTTGTGCGGTGGCAAATATGCCAGCCTCTCCCATCCTCGGCCTCGCTCAGAGCGACCGGGCAATTGGTGGAAAGCTGCCAGTTGGAGTCAGTAAGTGTTGCCACTTGAGGGCTTGTGGGATTTGTGGAGCGCTCGCGGTTGTGCAGCGTTACCATATGGATTCCATAAATTAAACCTTTCCAGGAAACGAATGGTAAATTTATACGCCTGCTCACATGTGTGGCTCATTGATTCTAAGAGCTTCCCAGCAAAATTCATGGACCATTCATCTTACTTAGACACTCCCAGTTTTATAAGACTAAGCCATCGAAAAATTGGATCAACATAAAATCCTTTCCGCACAGCAGCCCTGGTCTTAGCCCTTGTAAATTGGAGCGGGGACCCCGTACACCCACCCGGCCGGTCCCTACTGCAGGCCAGTCTGGCTCCATCCAAGGGCTCCTTCCCGGACCTAAAGCCTCCTGCTTTGACTACCCCTCCAGTCTGTCTGGTGACAGCCCCTTTCCCCTCTTGCCAAGTCCTGGAGGATAACGAGCCCAGCTGCATCCTCTCTGGAATCCCAGGGCAGGAAGGGGCTGGTACCAATCAGGGCTGGCTGGGTCTTGGTTTAGCTGCACGTGTCAGGAAGGTCTGGGTTCAAGTCTCTTGCTGGGGGATCTGCTGAAAGAGGCATCGTCCTCTCTCAGTACGGCAGGTCCCCGTGGCAGAGGGGGTGTTAGACTGTGCTGCCGCGTTTTACCTGGCTTGGCAACTACATGTGCTGCGACTCTCCGGCTCTGGGGTACCGGTCGTGCCCTTGCTGGGCAGGGCACATTACACCTGTTCTCTGCAGGCCCGAGTGCAACCCAGCGTGCTCTCTGATGGGTACATCTACACGGCGGAGCCTCCCCGCCTGCTTAGACAGATGCTAGTGGGGCTCGTGCACATGGCCTGTGGACCATAGTTTGCCCACCCCTGGTCTAGACGTTAAAAATAGCAGTGTGGACGCTGTGGCCCTGGCGGAGGCTCTGGCTAGCTCCGAGCATGGAGCCAGCCAAGGGATAGGATGGGCCTGCGCTCAGGTGGCTAGCCCACCCTGCCTGTGCTGCAGCGTCCACACAGCTCCGTTCAGCACACTAGCGGGAGCCCCACAAGTCTGTCTGTATGAGCTGGGAGGCTCGCTGCCTGTGGTCTGTGTGACTTGGGTCTCTTGCCCTGCGCACGACCCCTCTCACTGGCTCAGATATAATGGAGGTAGATCTGCTAAGCTGGAGCAAGGAGAAGGACATTCTCACTAGGGTGCGAGGGAGCGACCCTTCGGCTGGGGAATTTCTCTGGCGCTGGTCTGGCAGGGCCTGAGTTTGCTGATGCAGTAGCCCATGGGGCAAGGCTGTCCTCTTTCCTCTGGTTTTAGCGGCATGGCTGAGTTCTGTGAGTGATGGTGCGGCTGGCTGAGTTTGGTTGGACCACATTTATTGATATGTCACACACTTCTCTCTGAATCACACTTACACAGTGGGTTCTGGGCCACTTTCACCGACTTCCTAGGGTAACACAGGCAGATCTGCAGCTCCCCGCGCTCGGCCGGCCTGGGAGTGCGGGGCCACTGATACCACGCCCCCAGCCCGAGCTCACAGGCCGGATAAAAATAGCCGCTGGGCCGCATGTTTGCCCACCCCTGGTCTAGACGTACCTACGCAGGGAAAAGACGTTTGTTACTGGAGGGCTCTTTAACTTGGCACAACGGTACAACGTGATCCAGTGGCTGGAAGATGAAGTCAGCCAAGTTCAAACTGGAAAGAAGACCTACATTTGGAAGGGAATGGATAATTGACCATTGAATCAGATTGCCAGGAGATGTGATGGTGTCTACATCACTTCGAGTCTTTAAATTGAGATTGGGGGCCTGCTCCTTCACTGATGTAAAGGGGAAGAGACCCAGAGAGATCAATGAGGCTATACCGATTTACACCAACTGAGGATCTGCCCTGATCAGCTTTCTAGTGTAGGATACCGGGCTCAACGCAGGAATCAGCGGGTGAGAATCTCTGGCCTAGGTGGTCAGACTAGATAATCGTAACAATCCCTTCTAGCCTCAAAATCCTCTTTGGATCTAGGACGCTTAACCCCCCTTTCCCCCCACCCCTTTAGCAGGAGCCTCATGTTCTGTGACCGCACTGTCATAGCGGAGGGGAGGGAAGTTGTATACCGGCCCATTGAGTAATCAGCAGCAGAATAATCAGTCACTGGCTGGGAGAGGGATGTTGCTTTGATTCCTGCCCTCCCTCCCCCACCTCCCCAAAGCCTTTCTTGTCTGGTCCTGACTGGACTGCTTGCTCAGATCCAGCTCTAGCCCCCGTGAGACATGGAGCTGGCTACCCAGCCACGTGCAGTCTGCCTGAAAGAAAACAAAAGCATCTTGTCTCTCTCCACCCCGAGGCTCCCCCAGCGCTAGCGGGTCACATTCCGGCAAGGGGACTCGGCTTTCTCCAGGCTGGTAGCGAGCATCAGGGCTTGGTGGGGGAGCCGGGAGGTCTGCTGCCTAGTGTGGAAGCTGATGCTGGCTGTCAGCTGTTGAATATCCACGCTGGGAAAGGCTCTGAGCCTCTGTTCTTCTGCTTTTGTTCCAGGCGTTGCCCTCTTCTCTGGAGACACCTGCTGTGAAGCCTTCCGCCAGCGAGCCCAGACAGCGACTGGTGGGCGCCGGGGAGAGCCCAGGTGCAAGAAACGGCGCTGCCCAGGAGATTGGCTCTGACCGCAGCCAGCCGAGCGTGGATGTGGAAGGCGCAGACCTGGGAGCTACAAGTAGGTGCTCGATTTGCTGCCTGGGCATGGGGGGAACCTGCAGTAGCAGAGGTTGGAGCTCTGGGGCGTGACCTCAGGGCCTCCCTGTCTCCGTGTTGTTCTGACCGCGCGCTGCAATGTGGCTTGCGAGACCTGGGCTGGCCGATCCCCTGGTGTGCGCTAGGCCCAGCTGGGCCCCGATGCCTTAGTCAGAGAGGGGGATACCTGGGGCATCCCAGCAGCGTGTTGGACCAGACCAAGGCAGCTCGGGACCAGCCTCTTCCCTTGGGCTCGGCTTCTCTCGTGAAGGAGGCAGCGTTCGTCCCAGACCTTGGGACTCGATCCTGCCATTCCTGCCTGGGCAGAACGCCCACTGACTCTGCTGGAAACGTTGCCTGTGCGAGGACTGGGCCCTCACAGTTTGAGTGCTGGGCGGCAATCTCTGCCCTCGGCGGGCGGGGTGCCCCCCACCCCCAGTGCAGCTGTTTGATGGGCAGTGTGCTCCGGGGCTGGAAATGTGAGTGTCCTGTCATTAGCCGATAGAGCAGGGGTCGGCCACCTTTCAGAGGTGGTGTCCCGAGTCTTCTTTTATTCAGTGAAATTTAAGGCTTGGCGTGCCAGTTCGGAAGGGGCGGGGCTTCGGGTGGAGGGGGAGGGTCTGAGGGAGGGGTCAGTCCACCCCCGCTTTGGGGTTTCCCCCGCAGGCTCCTGCCGGCCGGGGGCTCAGCCTGCTGCCAGCCTGGGTGAAGGCTCTGAGTGGGGCAGGCAGCAGGACCCCGGCTGGCAAGAAGAAAATCGGCTTGTGTGCCATAGGTTGCCGACCCCCGCGATAGAGCATTGTCTGGCCACGGGGCAGCCCTGGCTATTGCGTTAGAGCCTTTTGGATGCTCTGGGCCAAATGCTTACTGAGCAGATTTCCCACTGGCCATTTTGTGTCTATGGACGGGGCCTCAGGGCCGAAGGAGAGGACAGAGTGTAGGTGAAACTCCTTGCTAGGGACAGGAGGCAGTGCCCAGGGTCTGGTGCCAGGGTGAGGGGTAGGGGTGACCTGGTGGCCGAAGACTCTCTACCAAGCCCACACTCTCCCACTCCCATGCCTCCCCCTGGCCTGTGTGGATGTGCTGTCTCCTTGGCCCATTTAATCCATGGCCCCTTTGCCAAGATGGCCAGTCAGGGCTGGGGAAGGGGGGGAAGGTTTGTGATGTGGACACAAGTCCACTGGGAGTCGGAGGGAAAGCCACCAACTCCCTGTGCGTAGGCCACCCGGGGCCTGCGCCCAGGGTCAAAGTGACCTGAGGCCGGATCCCCAGGGTGGCCTGGGTGCGAAAGGCCCTTTCTCCTGTGGCCAGGCCCTGGCGCCCCAGTGGTACAGCCGAGCCTCAGTCCGCTGGGCGCCAAGGACCACTGCGGGGCAATGCCAGCTGTGCCTGCGATCCAGGACGCCACGGAGCTGGGGCTGGGTTGGGCTCCATCTCCTGGGAGTTTAGAGCTTTGTCAGGCAGGAGTGGCAGCATTCCTCAGGGAGGTGTCACCCACCCTCCCGGGCTGGGCTTGTTTGTTAGCCTTGTTCCCGGTGGCCCTGGCAGGCTCCTGGCGCTCGGGCTGCTTTGATGTGGGGACCTCCGCCCGCTCCAGCTCTTGGCAGAGGGGAACAGGAGAGAGAGGCACCCGCGTGCGGGGGAACCGCAGGTGCAGCAGGCAGTGGAGTGCACCAGGCAGGAAGCCCAGCGTGGGCCCGTTTCCAGGCCAACGCCTGCAGCTGCCAGGTGGTGGTGGGGAGGGTGAAGGGAGCCCCTCTCTGTTGGGAGGATGGTCAAGCCGAGGGGCTGTCAGATCTGGGCTCCTCTTGGCTCTTCCACTGAGTGGCCAAGCAGCCTTGGGCAAGTCTCTGGCTTTCCCCAGGCCCGGCTGTGCCAGGGCACAGTGAGATCCTCCAGCGGAAGGGGCTGTAGGCAAAGCCCAGGGTCTCGTTACTGGACCAGAGATGCTTGGACCGCCCGCCTGAGTCGGGCCTGTGGGAGTCAGCCCAATATTCTGTATGACTGCAGCTAGTGATATGACTGGGGACTGACTAGGCCTGGGCCGTGCTTGGATGGTCCCAGACGCCCCCACCCCTGAGCCGTCATCCCATCTCGAATCGAGACTAGACAGCATTGGCCTTTGAGGGTGCCGCTGCCGAGACTCACTCTTGTTCTGGCTGGAAGCAGAACCACCGACTTACCCCGGGGAAAGCTCGTCTGCCCCGATTCCTGGCCCGCCCCCACAGGCCCACGAGAAGGGGTGGCTCCGATCAGCCCTGCCCAAGGGAGCTGTGTTATCCTTTCACTCACAGCTAGTGTGAGTGCTGCACTACCCGTCCTGGAGTCCCCTCAGCGCTTCCTCGGCAGTTGCTCCGGGCTGGGGATCCACGGGGCTCTCACCATTTGCAGGCTGTTCCCAGCCAAGTGACATGGGAGCTGTGGCCTGGAAGAGCCAGCCCCGCATTCAGTGCCCTGCCATCGGCTGCCGGGCAAAGGTGACATTGGCTAATGGCTCATTAGACGCCTGCCACATTTCATCTGCAGCCCCTGTCCCAGGGTGCTCACATTCCTACTCCAGATCCTGGTGCATGGGGATCTCCTGCCCTTCCCCACACCACCGATGAGTGGGGAGGGGCACTTGCAGGATGAAGGATGAGGGAGAGCCATAAGGCCTCTGCCCACACGTTTGTGCCATCTGATGGCAGTGACACGTGGTCGCTGAGCAACCTGGCTTTAAATCTGTGACCTCCGGGGAAAGGCTTCTTATCTGCCACCCCCAGAGTCCTGTCCACAAGACACCTCGATGTCGCTGAGCGTTTAGCGGATACCCTCTTGGCACTGCATACGGCCGCGTGTGCAGGCGCTGCCTCTTCTCTGTGTTGCTTCCCTGTTTGGCACACAGATTCTCATGAGCTCTGTGTCTGCAGCCTCCTGGGCAGCAGGCCTAGCTGGAACAGCCTAGCTGTGAGGAGGATGAAGCCTGGGCAGCTATAGGTGCCACAGTCGATTGTCATCCGGAGGGCACAGAGTGTATCGAGCCTCCCGTACCAGCGGGCTCCACGGGAGACGGGGTGTGACAGAATAGAAATGCTCTCAGTGGCTCCTCTGACTATTGTGTGAAGGTGTCCATACTCCCCTCTGATTCTTGACATACCTGAAGCTGTAACTTGACTCCAGGTGGGGAGAAGAGGTCACCTGACCTCCTGCCCGGGAAGGAGACAAAGAAAGCAGGGGAGGAGCTGGGGAGTGAGTTTCTGTCTGCAGCTGGCTAAGGAAGGGCAGGGAGGCCCAGATAGAGTCTGGCCTCCCTGGACCCCCGAAATGGATCCAGCTGAGGGGTCTGGTTCACTCTATCTACAAGCTCTGTGTTAGATCATGTTCCTGTCGACTAATAAACCTCTGTTTTACTGGCTGGCTGAGAGTCACGTCTGACTGTGGAGTTGGGGTGCAGACCCACGGGCTTCCCCAGGACCCTGCCTGGCTGGGCTCACTGGGGGAAGCGCACGGAGGGGCAGAAGGTGCTGAATGCTCCGAGGTCAGACCCAGGAAGGTGGAAGCTGTAAGCTGTGAAGCTCCTAGCCTTGGAGACAGGCTGATTACGGAGAAGAAGCTTCCCCCGAGAGTCCTGACTGGCTTCTTAAGGAGCAGGTCCGGACCATTGCCCTGGGGACTCCGCGACACGGGGCTAGCACAGAGTGGGGAGTGCTTTAATGTTGGGTTGTGCAGGATTCACTCTGCAGGCAGGTGGGGGCGACTAGCGAGGCCCCATGTGCAATGCGGGACTTGCCATGCTAGGAGAAGGAGCTGTTGGATGGCTGCAAACGTGCTGGCTGCTTCCAAGGAGAGCCACAGCCCAGGGGAATCCACGCCTCGCCTCTGAGCTGCTGGATGGCAGAGATGCTCCTTGCGGGGAAGGGTGCACCAGCAGGAAGACAGAGATAAACCTGCAACCGCCCACTCAGTTAAGACGGTGTGGCACTTTGTAGTGGGAACAGTAGCCCTGTACACACCAGCCGAGTCCACGCCAGGACCCAGGGAGGGTCCTGCATGGTGACTCTAGCTGTATTAGTCAGTCTGGGTGCCAGAGAGGATCGTGAGGTCTGGCAGCATCCAGCAGCCTCCGTGAGAATCCCTATTTGCATTCCTTATGGCAGAGGCCTGGCTCTCTTCTAGCATGCCATGGGCACCTGCACAGGGGGCATTCAAATTCCTGGGGCTTGGAGTGCCTAGAGGTGCTACCCACCCAAAGGCCCATGGTCTTGCCTCCTGGCAAGCTGGCTGGCTTTGCAAAGACATGAAGACACATGCTGCACTGGCCCCGGGGGCCTGCTGTCACTGGTCTCTGCAGCTGGTTCACTGCAGCTTCGTGCCCCACCCTGATGCGTCTCAGGCTGGAAACACCCCAGAGTAACTCATGCTGGGTATATAGTAGGGAGTGTGCTTTGTGCCAGTCTTCAATTACATGATTGCACAGGACTGCTGCCTCGTACAGTGCACAGGATGAACCGAGCATCTATTCATTATTTCTTTTCATGCTCCTCATTCAGGCCTTATTTCCCACCTGCCATCCGAGCAGCACGTTCAATGAAATACAGGGGTATTCATTTCCTCATAGGCTTTCCTATGCCATAGTGACTTTCCCATGTGACGCTGGGCACTCTGGAGCAGAGGCAGGGTGTGATGGAGCGGGAATACTGTGTGTGTGCCTCAGTTTCCCCTATGCATATCTTAGGTCTCCAGGTTGTGGGATAAGGGATGATAGTGTTGCAGAACAAAGGACCAGTGGAAAGGAGTGGCCGAGCCCTGTCTCCGGGCAAATGTTGGCCTGGGCCCTTCCCTCCTTGTAAGGTGTTAGCGGAAAGGTGAGAACAAAGAGGTCAGCTGACCTCTTGGCCGGGAAAGAGACAAAGAAAGGGAGGAGGAGGGGCTGGGGGGTGAGTTTCAGTCTGGTTCAGGCTGGGAACAGGCAGAGAGCTACAGGCAGGCTGGCCTGGCTCTTTGGCCCCCCAAATGGACCCAGCGTAGGGGTCGCGTTCGCTCTATGTAGAAGATCTGTCTTAGATCATCTGTCATCTAATAAACCTCTGTTTTACTGGCTGGCTGAGAGTCACGTCTGACTGTGGAGTTGGGGTGCAGGATCCACGGGCTTCCCCAGGATCCCGCCTGGGTGGGCTCGCTGGGGGAAGCGCACGGAGGGGCAGAGGGTGCTGAATGCTCCGAGGTCAGACCCAGGAAGGTGGAAGCTGTAACCTGTGAAGCTCCTAGCCTTGGAGACAGGCTGTTTACGGAGAGGAACCTTCCTCCCGAAGTCCTGACTGGCTTCGTAGGGAGCAGTTCCAGACCATCGCCCCAGGGACTCCAAGACACAGGGATAGAATCCAGTTCTCCGGGGCTGACTCCAATACAAGGCTGTCCTTTCTCTTCCTGCAGTTCCCTGTCTCATTCAATCCACAACCCTGATTCCTCCCCAGAGCAGGTACCGCTGGTGCACTGAAAGAGGCAGGGATCTTGTGGAAACAAATATGTGATCATGGAATTGAAGTCTGTAATCATCATGTGTATTGAACGGGGTAGGGGGGGCGAATTACAATTGCATGGGCACCCTCGCTTCTGGCACTTTTGAATGCTTGACTTTGCAACAGTGATGTTCTTTGAATGTAGTTTTTAGTTGTGATTTCCTATGTTTTCAATAAACCCTGAAAAATCAGGAGTACTTTCGCGTGGAACCACGCTGACCTCGAACTTGGGTCATCAGCAGGATTGGGATCTTTAGATTTACAGATAGACCTCCATACCAGTTCAGCTAATTGAGTAACTGGCAGGGGAAGTAGCCTGTTATCCTCTAGATCAGCCAGTCACTAGGAAGAGAGACGCATTTTGCCAGCAGGGCACTCAACTGTTCGTTGACAACAGAGGAATTTGGGGCCTGAGGAATTCTGGATTCTATTCTAGGTTATGGAGGGGAGTGTGTTCTAGTGGTTACAAATCTTTCCGGTCCTGTCCCCACTGTGTTTCTTGCCCCCTCCCCACCCAGCTTGTCCCTGTCCTACTTCGCTCCTGTCTTCATCCTCTGGACTGCCAGCAGAAGGCGCATTCAGAGCACAAGAAAGTCTCCCTCTCTCCGTTCTGGTGTCTGGCACCACCTTGGCCCCAGCCGGGCAGGGAATCAATTGCAGGAATAGGGCAGCTCAGCTTCTGCAGCGCTAGGATGGAGCATGCTCAGTGCTGACCATGTCTTCGGAGAATTTAGCTGCCAGACTCCAACAGAGCATGTGCAATGGCAATTTTCAGAGGGTCATAATTCAGCCGAATGTGGGTGGATTTTCCTAGGCAGAGTAAAGAACAAATATCAAGTCCTTGCTCCTAAGCAGTGGGGTGCTAGCGCTTCTCCATGAAACTGCTGTGAAGATTTTTCTTACAATGTATTTTTCCCTCATCTCATTTGCAGAAACAGCTGGACTCTTTTGGCTGAAACATTTTTGTTTTTTAAATTGTCTACGGCAACACCCTGCATGGAAAATTTCACCCTGAACGGTTAAAGTCCGATAAAGTTCTAAGCCACTGGAAACAGAGTCTTATAAGGGGAAAGGTTGAGCAACCTTAACTGTGGATGTCACTGGCAGACCTGCCTCTTCTGGGGGTGTATACGTATTCGGTGACTCCCTGTGAGTGTGCACGTATAATAGATGCTGACGAAGCCATACATGCATTCACTAGGAAAATTCAAACATTACCAGGCATTGGCTCGCACTAGCTGAGTAAAGGCAGTGAGATAAAAGCACCTCTTTATACCTTGTGAGAATTGCTGATAAGGGCATTTGTTCCTCTGTATTCTTAAAAAAATGGCAATAAAAATTTAAAATAGAAACAAAAGAGGGAGTTGGGGGAAGGCGAGTGCTGATGCAACCAGTGCTAAGGAATGTGGAGAACACCTCGGGTGGCAGGCTCTGTGCAACTGAAGGACCTTTGGAGCAAGAGGAACTGGGGAACGGTGGGGAAGAAAAGTCAGTGGAAGCAAAAGGGGAGAAGGGGTTTGATGTGAGAGGGTTGGACAGGGGGCAGGAGCTCCGGGGGGGACTTAGGAATGGGTGTGGCCTTTGAAGGAGACTATCTAGCATAGCGCATTTCTAATGTACCTATTGCTGGGGTAGTGGAATATCTGGGCACTGTTGTTTTGGCAGCCACTGTCTTGGCAAGGCTACAATATCCTCCGCCCCACACTGTCCTGTAGCACCCCGTTACCCCAGACACAGCTGTTGGATAGAATGGTGCAGTGGTTTACTGATGCTGAACAAATCTTCCTTGGGCCTCGGCTGAGAACTCACCAGACTCATCTCCCGTGATGTGAGGCAGAACTGGTGGCGGTCCAGACCAAGGCAGGTGAAGTAAGTGGAGCTCAGACCTGGTGGTGCTCCGGATTTCCGAATGCTGGTGAGCTTCCACCAGAGGCTTCATTGATTTGCTCTTCCAATAGATGTCCATTTCTCTGGAATCAGTGGGGACAGATCAGTAGAACACGGTGCCTGAGTCCCTTGCTGTAATGCCACAGACAGGGCTTTGAGAGCTATTAATGGGGCTAGTCAAAGATGAGCGGCTGCCTCTTCGTCCTCTGATCCCAAGCTCAGCTCCATCGTTATCCTCGCCTCTGGCCATCAGCAGACAGCTGCCTCCGATGAAGGATCATGCTGGGCTGATGCTGAGTGGCGGCTCATTTCCAGCGTGAGGTGGGGAAGAGGATGTAGTTGGCAGAGTGACAGGAGTAAGGGGGACCCCTCCATTTGGGGAGCAGGGTGTCAGGCAGCTGAACGGCAAAAATCCTCCCCCCCCCCCCGCATTCTCCAGCCCTTTTTGGGTACATTTGGTGTGGCATTCAACTTGCTCTGTTGCCGCCTGTGCCAGACCTGTCATGGGGAGGGCTTGTCCAAGCCTGTCAGTCAGTCAGCCACTGAGCTGATAAGATAGGATCCTGGTAGTACAGGGGGGTGTTGGGCTGCCTCCATTTCATCATGCATGGGGCAGCCCAACCTGCTGCAAGCTCAGCGCATGGGGCACGTCCTCGCAGCTCTTCCCAGTCCCTCTTGTGACTGTGCGAGGGGAGAGAGGGGGCAGTATTGAGATTGGAATTGGCAGGGGGCCAGACCAGTGCTGTTGGTGATGGCTGGGTTAGTGATCGGAACCTAGAACTGGCGAGAGAAATCTGAGTCCTTTGTACATCATCTTCAAGAGGTCACTGTCCCTCCCATTGTACTTTATTTACACAGGCATTACAGATATTTTGGGGTCACTCTCCTGACCTCCAGTTGTCCCCCCCCTTTCCCTTATCAGTCCTGGCAGCACCCTTGTTCGTTTAAGGACTGGGTTGCAACCTACCAGGATCCCCAAACTGGTTGATTATACTGCTCAGTGGATGTTTGGGTGGTGCCAGAATGGGGGTACGTGCACAGAAGGCAACGTGCTAAGTATTAGTGACTTCTGGTTCCTGCTGCGTTCAGAGCAATTCCCCAGAGAGCAGGGGCTGCAGACCCCTGGGATCCTCCAGCCTCCTTTGGATATTTTCCATGTGGCATTCATCAGCTGTTCCCGCTCATTCCAAACCTTGGGTGGGCCCCTGGCACCCCACTGCCTTTCAGTGTTGGGAAGGTGCTGTCATCTTCCATTTGTCCAGTAGGTGGTGTGAGAAATCATTCCACACAGCTACACACCTTGGCTCCCTGTGGGCAGCACACAAACCCCCATGTGCCCTTATCTCTGTTTGGTGCACGCTCATGGCAAGCCCCCGGCCTCAGCCTGCAACAGGCCTCCTGGGGAGAAGCCCTGCCCTGGGGCTGACAGCTGGCTGAGAAGGGTCAGAGATCTCTGAGGGTATGGGAGCCTGGCTGCTGGGTTGGGGGCTCTCTAGTGGGGCTGGGGGTTCTCTGGCAGAGTTTGAGGGGTCTCTCTGGGCATTGGGGGTATTTGTCAGGTCAC
>ML677343.1:30241796-30326932 GCA_007922305.1 Dermatemys mawii | reverse complement strand
CCCCCCCCCCCAAGTGAGTAAGGGGGGAGTAAGTGGGGAGGAGAAGCTTATGTTACCTGGAATGGGAAACTGCTCTTGCTGCCCCCTGTTGGGCCAACAGGGAACGGTGGGTTGCTCACCGCTGGTTTTCTTTCCTTCCAGGGGTCAGGGGGGATTGTCCTTGGGGGGGGTAGTGGGGGGCTGCAGCCAGCGATCGCTCTGCCAGTGATCTTGGGGTTGCTGTGGTTTTGTCCATGCCTTTGCCTGTCACTCTCTCCCTGGGACCCGTGGACATTGAATGATGGACTCTCTGCTGGTGGCTTGGTTCTGGTCACCAGCACCTGCTTTGAAGTGCGTCGTCTCCATTTTCGTCTGCCTCCGACCCCTGAACTGGGCCCTTGAAGGGGCCATGACTTGCCATGTTGCTGTTTTCAGTTGCATTTTCTGTTCTACAGCCTGTGCCGTCCAGGTGGTGGGGTGTGGTATGGTACTGGGAGTCAGGACTCCTGGATTCTACCATGGCTCTGGGCCAGGATGCACTCTAATGGCTACAGTGTGGGGTGGACGACAGGACTCCTGAGAGTGTTGCACTTGGACTTGGGAGACATGGGTTCTGCTCCTGGCTCTTCCACTGCCCTGCTGGATTACTTTGGGCAAGTCACTTTGCTCCCTGTGCCTCAGTTTTCCCATCTGTGAAATGTGGATAATGATTCTGACCTGCTTTGTAAAGTGCTTTGATCTATTGATGAAATGCAGTAGATGTTATCTGGGTGGGAATGGGGCCTGGTGGTAGGAGCAGGGGTCAGTGAATCAGCACGCCTGATTTCTGATTCCAGATCTCCTGTTGATGCACTGTGTTGATCTTGGGTAAATTCCTGTGCCTCAGTTTACCCATGTACAATGTTAATTTTGAGAGGAGTTGTGAACCATGTGTAAACACCCAAGCCAGAAGAAGGGGCAGAGGATTATTCTGGTGACTTCTACAGCCTCACACAGGAAACCTGATGTTGCATGGTGTGTCTGTGTTTGCAGGGTGAGAGGTCATTGCCCTGGGGTGGAAGTCCTGCTTCTTGCCCGCCTCCCACATGTCTCATCTCATGGCGTGCTCACCTGCCCCTGCATTCTCCAGCTGGCCTTGCCCCTCACCCTGGGGCCTCAACCATTCCTGGGCTCCTGGCCCTTCAAGGGCAGCTGCAGCATGCTTTAATGGATGCTGGTTGTTGGCACCCTGAATCCCACCCCCTTCTACTCGCTCTCCAGTGTTTGTTTGTGATAAGGCTGGTGCCAACTCAAGGCTCCTGTTTCTCTGTCCCATTAGAAAGTGCCCTCTGTGAGTCAACTGGACACACTTCATGTCCTTGGCTTTGGCACCCGTCCATCCTCCTCCTCTGCCCCTGCCTCTGCTCCAGCTTCTCTAAGTCTCGCTGCCCTGGGGCCACAGAGAAGCACCTCGGGACTGCGGGGGTGATGGGTGGCAGCAGCAGTGGGGAAGGTTGGAGGGTCGGGCACTGGCAAGCTCATGGCCGGAGCTGCAGCACCAGGCTGCCCGGGTCCAGTGATTGGTTTAGTTTGATGTAAAATGAATCCTGGACCGGGAGTGGGGTGTGTGTGGGGGCAGCTGAAATGGGGAAGAGCTTGGGGCATGTTTGTGTTTTCTGGGGGGAGGGAAATTCCATGGGGTCAACCTGGCTGTGAGAGCTCACGTGTGTGCACGGTGCGAGCGTGAGAATGGGTGTGTGCGGTGTGTGTTTGGGAGTGTGAACAGGTGAGAGGCTAGGAATGGGAGGGGAGTGTCCTTATGGGTGTGATAGGACTTAGGGATGGAAAAGCCAATTAGCACATCCAGCACCTGCTCCCTCCAGGGAGTGTCTCTGTGCTGGTGCCACTGGGAGTGTTTTGGCCTGTGTGGGTGTACCGGGGTGACTCTGGAAGTGGGTGTGGCTGGGTGTGGGGATAAGTCTGTGGGTGACTCTGTGTGTGTGCGTCTCTTGGCCCTGTCCCTTTGGACAAGTCAAGTAGGTTTCCTGAAGCATTTTTCCCTTCCCCTTGTCCATCAGCCAGCGCTCTGTGGGCCTGATCCTGTGAGGGGTCACAGGCAGGGGCACTCAGCCTTGTGCAAAACTGAGCTCTTTGTGTATCTGGGGCTGCGTGTATCGAGGGGTAAGTATGAGAGTACATGTGCTTCTGTCCGTGCGGGTGTGCAGGGAAGTGTGATTGTGTGGTGCCAGTGTCTTTGTCGGGGGTGTGTGTGCGCGTCTGTATCTAACTGTGTGTGTGTTGGCTCCAGGGCAAAGAGAATTACAGTGGAGACAGTGGCTTTGGCGGGAGGCCAGGATTCCTGCTGTCTCTGGTGGGGGTGTAAGGGAGGCTGGGATGTGACATGCAGCTCCGGAGAAGCAGAACATTTTATCACTTCCTGACATGCTAGGGCTGCAGACGGGGCTGCTGCAGGTTTCAGGGGGGAGGAAAGAGGGTGCGGGTGGGGGCTATTTTTAATCTCAGTTCTTTCTGCTCCTTTCGAGGCCTCAGAGCCCTGGCTCTCCCAGGGGAAGACCTGGTGCAGCTCTGATCTCTGCCCTGTGGGGAGATACAGTTCCCTCCTGAGAGCTGCGGGGTGATTGAATGGGGCCAGCTATCCCTTGGCAGGTGGAGAGGAGAGTTTGGGAGACTCGGGGTCTGGCTGGGCCCCGTCCTCTCGGTGGGGCAGAATAACTGGGTCACGATGCAGTGTCATAGGGATCCTGAGCTGACGGCAGCTCTGTCTCTCTCGCTGGCCAGCCGGGGAGCCAGACACCAGCTCGCTGGCCCTGGCCTCTGGTATGGGAGTGTAGCCAGAGCTCTGATCGCTGGGCCATGTGTGGGTGATCCCGCAGAGCGTTTAGATAACACTTTCCATCTCCAGAGCCTCTTGGGGATACTGATTCTGCGCTGGGGCAGGCAACCTGCTCTAGTGGACTAAGCAGGAGACTTGGAGTCAGAACTCCTGGGTCCCAGTTCCCACCCGCTGCATGGCCTCGGGTCAATCACTTCATCTCTCCTCGCCTCAGTTTCTCCATCTGCAAACGTGCCCCATGCATCTGCTGGGAGGTCTAGCTGGGGAGCCTCTGTGCGGATGGCAAGTGTTACATATAAAGGTTAGGTATTCATTCTTGAAGCTTCAGGCCAGCCCTGGGGGTGGGACGGTAAATATCCTCCCCATCACCCAAAGAGGTTGAGGGCCCGCTCCTTGGCTGTGAAGTTGGGGCACATGGTGCATTGTTGCATCTGTGTGGGAGCAGAGCCCCGCTTGCACACGCGTGTGGCAAGGTGCACACCCACCTCACCATGTGTGCCTGGGGCTCGGTGTCCCAGTAGCTTGGAATAGGCCATGGGTGTCCTTACTTGGCTGCAGCAGTTGCTTTCCCAGGTTAAACGGCGGAGTTTGGCGAGCAGTCAGGGCACTGCCCCTCTCTTCCTCCCCGTCACTTCAGGGCTATGATTTAGTTGTTTGGGCCTTTGGGTTTGTTGTTTTTTCTTCCCTCTCGGCAGATCTGAGCCAGCGGTCTGGCTGCCCTAATGCTGGGTCCCGGCGCAGACTGCAAGCCGGCAGCTCTTGTCCTCACTGTGCCGTGTGGTCTGCGCTGGTGGGACACGTGAACACAACCCCAGATCTGTTCTCGGAGCTGTGGGAGGCGAGCTGTCTCTGCTCTCTGTTTCTGGCCAGGAAACTGGATGGTAGCCCAGAAACAGGGGAAGGGGGGGAGGGGGCGTCTGTGAGCTCTAATCACTTGAGCCAGAAATTTTTACTGAGCCACAGGTGGCCTCCTCTGAGGAGGTTTGAATGGGAGCCCCCGTTGGGCAGAGCAGCATGGAGCCTGCAGGGGATGGAGGATTAGCACGAGGTGGAGTGGGGCGAGGAGAGGGACAGAGGAGAAACCCCAAGGAGAAGAGCAGAGGTTCTGCATGTCATATTGCAGGGGGGGCAGCTGCGTCTCCAGAGGCCGGTGCTGCTGGTTACCCCCCGTGCAAAGCTTGTGTGCGTGTGCGTGTGCACGCATATCCTCTTGTTTGGGTAGCTCTGTCGTGGCGTGCAGCGCGTGCGTGCAGGTATTTGCATGGGTCTCTTTGCATGCGTCTGTGTGAGCGTTTGCATGTTTGTCTGTGGGTCGGACAATTGGGTGTGTTTGTGGGCCTCCCAGCAGGCTCCAGGACAGCTGCCAAGGGGATTGTCCTTGCAGCAGTACTTCCCGTGCCATGGCTTCCCTTGCCCTGCCGAATGGGGCTGCTTGTCAGGCTCTCAGCCGGGGGGTGTGGGGGGGCAGGGATGTGAGCATGGCTGGATACTGCTGCTTCCCCATCCCCTGTGGGCGGTTGCACTATTGCGTGAAGAGGAAACCTGCCCCATTGCTTTGTTGCTGATAACAGCCGCTGCCTTATCTTGGGGACTTCTGAGAAGAATGAGGCATGGTCCCCTGCTCCCACCAGGCCTTATCTGGCTGCCATCACCTGCCTTAGCCATTGCTTGTTTCCTCTGGAAAGCTCCGTGCCGGGAGCTGTTTATAACTCATTTTCCACATGGGCATCCGCCGGGGGCGTGAGCTTGGGGGGTGGCCAGGCCAGGCAGTCGGGATCACGAGGCCGGTGTTCTGCCGATCCCCGGAAGCTGGCCAGCCCCTCCCATGCACCCCTGAGAGTGAGGGATGGTCCAGGCGCCACGAGGCAAAGGGATGGGTGAGGGGCACCATTTGCTTAGGGCTCAGATCCATTCTGCTCCCCTGCAGAACTAGAGGTGGAGGAATCCCACCCCTGCACGCACCAGAGACCAGTGCAGGATTGTTCCCTGCGGCCTGTTCTCCAGGGCTGTGACCGCCCACCACCTCCCCCACCCCCCCACTTAGGGAGCCTTTCCAGCTCTCCTGTTTGCTCACTGTAGCACCATTGCCACCCTTGTCATGGGGGCTCCTCTCCCAGTTCACCTGAGCCCCTAAGTAACACCAGGGCCCTGCAGTGCCCCACCCATGTCCTTCCCCAGATCAGCCCCCTCTCCCCGCTCTGCCATGACTGCGTTAGGCCCCTGGGAGGATCAGCGCTGTTAGCTGTTTTCCATATTACCCACAATCCTTCGTGCTTTGCAGTGCTTAGTGCTTCCATCCCGCGGGGTCATCCCTTCGGAGATTGCCGCTGACCCGACATTCAGTTAGCAAGCTGTGCTCCTGGCGCTTGGCAGCGTGCCCTCTCGATCCTTTTTGAAGTTTAAAATCCATTTAAGTCAAGAGGAGGGAAAGTTATTGCCTCTAAAGCCCCTTGCATTTAACAGTAAATCCTCTTTACTGCCCTGACACAGCCTCTTAGCACCAGGGGAGGGTCCTGCCCCGGGAAAGCGGGGGAAGGTGGGGTAGGGAGTGTTGGCGACACTGCACTCCTCCAAGGGGATCATAGGGGGAGAGTGCACATTTGAGGGGTTTCTCCCCCCATGCTCCTGTTGCAGAGCAGAGTCCGGATGTGGGAGATCCAGACCCTGGATGTATCCCCAGGCCCCCCCCCCCTGCTCTGCTGATTTGCGTTGAGCCCCGATGGCCTTGGCTCTTGACATGTGGCCCAAAGTGTCAGATTTGGGAGTGGGGGATTCTGGGGTGCTTCCTCCTGCTTTTCAACCCTGAGGTTGTGACTGAGTATTGCTGGGAGGGGAACCCACCTGAGCTTTCTCCTCCCTTGTGGGCTGAGCCCACCTAGCCCCTGTGAGCAGACCTGGGGCCATGGCTCAGGAGAGCCGGGTGTGCATGTTCACCTATTTTATTTTGGAGGTGGGGGGGGGAAACCCAAGGGAGCTTGCCATGAACATCATGGGGCAGGTCCTAGAGCGGCAGCGTCTCTAGCTCCTGCCTGCCGGGTGCCCGCAGTGGCAGCCTCCTGCTTCTCTGTTGGCAGCGCCCAGGGACTTGCGACGCGTGGCTGAGCCGAGCAGGGTCAGGCTCTCGCTGGAGCACATAGCCCTGGAGCGCCAGCCTCCAGAGGAGGGAACATCTGCCAGTGTTCTGTTGCCTTGCCACTGTGGCTGTTGGCAGTAGCCTGGCTGATTTTCATGCTGCCGGGAGGTGCCTGTTACCCAGAGGAAGGAAACAGATCTCCCCAGTGTTAAGGAGCTAGAGGCCTGCGGCTCAGCTCCCCGGGGACGACCCTGCAGCTGGCGTTCTCGCTTGTTCTTTCTCCCTGCCCGTGCAGTATGTGGAAGGGGGAGTCCCCTGCTTGGTGGAGGGGGCAGAGAGCTGGGCTACTCCTTCCTTTCTGGCCTGGTTTGACAAGGAGCAGAGCAAGTCTGGGCCTTTCCACCCCTGCCCTGGCAGCACTCTGCCATCTTCTTCCCTCTGCAGCCACGAGCCAAGTCAGGGTACAGGCACTGCCTGCTTGGTGATTCAGCCTAGCAACAACAAGGTGTGCAGGGGGGAATTGCCCTTGGAGGCCAACACGTCAGCTGCATCACAGCAGGCCCATCGGCCCTTCTGCATTAGCATCCCCTCCCCTGTTAGGCTATCCCCGTCCGTCTGTCCCTGCTGGGGGGAGATACAGAATCTCTCCTTCCCCTCTATAAACCTGGCTTGAATAAGGCAGTTCCTGTGGGGGGTTGGACTGGAGGCCAGGGGAGCAAGCTGTCTCTTTCTCCCCTATGTGCGCTGTCATTCCCCAGGGGCTGAGTTCCTGCCGGGCCTGGTCCGGCCCCTTCTCTCTGTCTAGTTACAGACTCCTCGTTAGCACAGTGTCTGAGCGTCACCATCTACAGCGCATTGATCCTCCCAGGCCCAAGGCAGTACCGTTATCCCTCTGAATGGCTGGGGGACTTGGGCTCTCCGGGCTCGAGAGACTTGCCGACGGTTGCCCCGGAGGTTTTGGGTAGAGCAGGGAATTGAACCTGGGTCTGTCAAGTCCCAGGCGACAGCCCTTACCACTGGCCCAGCTGTTCTCTATGCCTGGCTGCTCGGTTGTGGCATCCCATGGGACGCTGCTGGGTCAGGGTGGCTCCCTGGCAGTGTCGGTGCCGCTGAGGCCAGCCGAGCGCAGCAGAGCGAGGTGAGCAGCCGCCTTCCTGTTTCATGGCTTGAATCTAAACGGGACCTGGGCCCAACAAACCTTCTGGGCGCCATGGGCAGCCTCCCCCGCGGCCCGGAACTGGCCCCCGCTGCTCCCGATACTACACTCCTCTGCTCTCTGGGATCGAGAGACGTCGGCCTTCTGCTCCGGAGCCCCCGGGTCTTCCCTTCTCGGCCAGGCCGCCCAGTTCGCAGGCAGGCAGCGGCCTGCGTGGTCTCCTGCTGCTCTCCGTATGGCGGCTGAAGCTGGACTCTGCTCAGAGCCTAGGCTGGGCCCCCTGTGCTGCCTTAAGCCAGCCTGAAATTGGGAGACGTGCCTGATCCCACGGGAGAGGAGAGGAGAAGGTGCTGTCTGGCTCATGGGCTCTGTCCCTCCCTGGCCCCTTGGACTTTGTGACCCACGCACAGCGTGCACACACACCGGCCCCTCAGCGGCTCTGCCCAGCTACGCCAAGGGGCAGCATTAGCCGGACCTCACGGTGCCCAGACGCCCAGATGCAGTCCTGGAGTGACTGACCAGCCAGCCCCCGGGGTGGGGGCACAGGGGTGCAACTCTGAAACACTGCCTCCTCCTGCTCGAAGATTTAATTGGGCTGTGAGGGGTGGAAGCGCGTTCCCGACACGCCTGCGTTTTTATTTGATTTCCCGTCTCTGGAGCTGGCAATATTTAAATATTAATGTCTCCCTCTAATTGCTGTGTCAGAAGAGTGGGCCTGTGTGTGAGTGGGGGTAGGGGAGGGAGTGCCGGCTGGTTTTGTTTTCTCAGGGAGTGTTTGCCAAGGAGAAATGTTTGTATTTTTTCAGTGAGATTTGCTTGACCCTGAGAAGGGAAAGGAGAGAGGGGGAGGCGTATCGTCAAGGGATCTCCGTATGGACAAGATCTCCTACCGGTGGCTCTGTCTCCATGAAGAAGTGGGTGCTGTCTCCAGTGCGGAGTCTTGCATGAATGCCTCTTGTGCTGCACACAGCACTGTAGCTGGCTTGGTGCTTTCCATTCATTGCCCCAGTGAGTTCACAATCAGCCCAGGCCAAAGAGAGCAGGAGGGGGAGGGGTGGGAATGCAGTGTTACAGCAGAGAGAGTGATTAGAGAAGGGCTGCATATTATTTATCCTGTTTAGTTTCAGTCAGGGTTGTCCGGGGGGAGTTTACGGACCAGATCTCCCAGCTGGCTTGCCTAGGCATAGCTCCACTGAGTGCAATGGAGTGAGGTTGATTTATGCCGCATGAATATCTGGCCCTTTAAATACTTGTGTGTGGCTTGAAGAATCTGCTTGCTAGGAGTAAGAAGGAAGCTTTCCTAGACCACGTGGGAGTGGGCATGTGCTCTGAGGTGGGGAGCTGCGCCCTTGATCTCGACACAATTTAAGCTTCCTTGATCAAAACCTGAGTCTGCAGGCAGCTCCAGCGCCTCCGTGGCTGCTCCTTGTTTCTCCCAAGCAGGGACAGAAATTAACACGATGCACTTCAGGATCGCTGCTGCTGTTCTGAATCCCGTGGGCGGCAGTGGAAACGATCCCGAGCCATCAGGATGCTGTAAGCATAAGCGGCAGGTGCTGGAGCAATCCATGGGTGAGGACGCCCCAGAACAGAGGCTGACACCGCCAGGTGCTCAGGGATGGAGGGAAAATAATGGAGATCCCTCCCCCATCATCAGCTAGGAACAGTGGGGGTGGGGAATGCAGATAGACACTCTCCCCCAGCGTTCGGGGCTGACCTGGTCTGGTCTGACCCCAGGCTGGTGGGTGATGGCCCTAGGAGTAGGAGGGGGGAAGTGACCCAGGGGGGCAGACGCCGGGGCAGGGAAATGCACGTGGAGTTCTGTGGTCTCCCCGAGGAGCCTCCACATCAGCCCACCTGCAGCGGCTTTTGCTTTCCCTGGAGAATCCCCTGCTCCGGGCCGGCGGCGGGGCAGCCTCGCGGGACGCCTGGCGAGAGCGGCAAGCCGCTTGTCTCGCAGTTGCCGGCGACCGGCGGCCCCTTTACGAGCGCCCTGTGCGATATTTATGGAGTTAGTAAAATGGAACGTCTGCCTGGCCTGTCGTAAAGCCGGGTGATCGGAGTTGCTCAGAGATGCTGTGCGATGCGGCACCAGCCCAGGCTTCCTGGCATTACTGGCCCAGCAGCGACTACTTCCTGCGGAGCTGGGGCCCAGCTGGCTTCTGTATTATCGGGATGCTGAGGATCCAGCAGCTCCACATGAGGCACTGGCTTTCAGGGGTGCCTAAGATGGCTCCCCCCGGTTTACTGGGGATAATGCACAGCGGGGGGGGGGGGGCGCTGAGCGCTTGGCTAAAGGGACCACGTGTCCCAAGTCATCACAGCCAGCCAGTGTACAGGCAGGACGGGGTTAATCCTGGCCAGCTCCTCACTCCCTCCTTGGTTACAACCGAGTCAGATGCTTATAGACTGGCTTCCTGTAATACAGTAAACTCCCCGCTTGCCGGTCACCTGCTCTGGGCTGCTGCTCTCTGTTGTGCTGCCAAGCAGCCGACAGGCAGCCTCTTGCTCACCGGGCCCTCGGTGGTTCCCCGCCCCCTGCGCAGGTTTGAACAGTTGCCCCATGGCGGTGCGACGTTAGCAGGTGTTTCGGGGAGGGTGGGACGAAGCCTGTAGCTGCACGTCCGGCGTGGGAGGAGGCCGTTTAACTGTTTCTTGCGTCAGCAGGCGCCGGCCCCGTCCTCCGGGGAGGCCTGGGCTGTCATGCTGGCACAGAAGCTCCTGGGTGCAGTATGCCATCTGGGGGCGCTGCGAGGGAAGGCCTAGTGGTGAGAGCACAGGCTGGGAGCCAGGACCCCTGGGGCGCTGTGAATGTCATGTCAGAGGGAGATAGTGATGGTTCATCCCTAGCTTGGCCACTGAGCCGATGTTTGGCCTTGGGCAAGTAGTGTCACGGCTCTCTGCCTCAGTTTCCCCACCAGTGAAATGAGGGCTGTGATCCTGTCCTACCTCCCCGGTGCAGTCCGGTCACGCTGTGAGAGAATGGGTGCAGATCTCATGACCACCCTGGCAGGTGACAAATGGGGCCGGTACTGGCTCGTTGGTACCAAACCCAGACTGGGCCGCTTAAGGAATTGCTGCCGTGGCGGGTGAGTTCCACTGAGAGCCCATAGCCTGGTAAATCCCGTTGCCCAGTGGCATTTCCCCCTGCCCCTGGGAAGTGGCTGGGGTCAGTCATCCCTCTGCTGGGGACTTCAGAGATCCATGGTGACCTTGTGACTGGAGAGATCAGAGACGAGCCCCTGGGTACTACAGTGCTGGCACCTCTGAGACGCGGTGTGGAGCGGGCGGAGCAGCCTTGGGGGAGCTGCGTAAACTGGGGATGGGGGTAGGGGGAAATCAGCCCTCAGGAAACGATAGAACAAGGGAGCATGACTCCCCTGAGGGGGTGGGTTTGTCTCTGTGCCCCCTCCATGGCTCATGCAGGTTGGCACTTCCAGCCCTTAGCAGCACACGGAGCCCCCACCAGGCAGAGGCTTGATGCAGGAGGCGGCTGTTTCCCTTGCTCCAGCGCCTGTTCTATTTGCTGTCCCACCCCTCCTCCATTTGGGGGCCCCTGGAGCCCACCCGTGTCCTCGGGGCTGTGAGACCTGCCCTGTTCTTGGTCACGCTCTCCTCTTAGATCCTTGCTGGAGGCGAGTTCGGAGAACAGGCTGCTTCTCCGCCCCCACCCTGCCTCTCACGCAGCGAGACTTCCCCTCAAAGCACCGGCGGTTTGGATTAGCTAAGCAGCGCCCGCACCCATGTCGGCACCGATGTCCTGGAGCCGGGTTCAGGGCCACGCGCCTCCCAGCGTTCCCGGTGCGGCTGGGCGGGGCCAGGCAGCTGGCTCCAATCCGGAGGGGCCCCTCCATCCACGCTCAGGAGCTGCAGGTTCCTTCGGCTCTTCCTGCCCCCTCCTCTTTGTAGTCTCCTTGTCGGGAAAGCGCCTGAACCCAATGGCCCTTTGGGAGCCTGACACCTCAGCTGGTTTGAGCTGATGCTGACCTGCAGCCTGCGTCTTCCCTCCGCCCGTCCCGTGACAGGGCGCGTTCCTGCTCCTAGACACGCAAGGGTTTTCTTCCTGACCAGAGAAGAGACCTGGCTCCCCGCCATTAACTCGAAGGTGGGGGACAGTAATAGCTCAATGGTGTCTGGGATCTGTTAACCCCTTGCTGCGGGGAATTCACACGCCACAGCCGCAGTGACCTCTGAGGGAGGCTAATTGGAAGGAGCTAACCTAGTTTCCTTTCCCGGAGTCTCCCGGGGGCTGACAGGCGTTTATTTCAGTGGCTGCTAGGCAGCTAAAAGCATAGCAGGGATCAGATAAAGCCAGTGCCTCCTTGCAGCTGCTTTCCTACAGGGGAGGAGGGTTTCCAGTCGACTGCCACAGAGAACTGATTTGTAAAGAATTAAAACCAAATTCTCTCCTGCTCCCACCTGGGTCTCTGAGGTCCTTAGGGTAGGAGCTTGTGCTGGGGAAGTGGGGGGTGAGGGAGGGGGGCTGGAGATCCAAGGTGCTGTCTTCTATTGTAGCATTGCCCAGCGGCAGGATAGGGCCACCCGCCCATCAGGCTGTGTGGCGGCCCCGCTGCGTCCTGACGGGACGTCACCACCGTGCTGTGTGCCCTGGCGCCGTGAGGCCTGGCCCCTGGGATCTTTAAAATCAGGGAGGGCTCTGCAGAGTGGCAGCCCGGCCCCGGGTGAATCTGACGCTCAGATCCTCTCCCCTGGGCCTGGGGGGCACATGGGCAGCTGGCTCCCGGAGGGGGCGGGAGGGGTTGACCTATGAGGTGCTTCGGTCGGATCTGTGTCCTCCCTGCCCAGGGCTCCATGCAGAGCCTTTGAAAGTGACCCCCCTGGCCGGGGAGCAGCCTCTCCCCGTTGGGAGGTTGGGATCTATCTTGCAGCGCTGAAGGGGTTAACGGCTGCACGGCTAGGATCCATGGGCGGCTTGCTCGCTTTATAGCCTCCAAACCAGCGAGATGATTACCCGCTGAGAAGGATGGCACCATGCAGGCTGTGGCTGGGAAGCGGGGGCGGGTGCTCCCCTCCGCGCCTTAATTCTAAGAGCTGGCTTTGTGATGGGGTTGGGTCAAGCTGTGGGTTCATAACTTGTTGGAAGACTTTTCAGAACAATAAAGGTGTCTGGTTTTATATCGGCTCGTATTTTATCCGCGCGGCAGCCTCCCCCCCGGCTCTGGCCTGGATTTACCGTGGGGGTATGTTAATGTGTGGAGGCTGTGTAGAAAATCAGAGGCCTCTTCCGCCTGCCTTCCCCCCTCCCCGCGGGATTGGCCCCCTCCCCATGCCTTTGCATTCAGCGTCTGTGCGTTGAAATATTTACCTCCTGGCTCCTCTGACAGTTCAAGCCGTCTCGCGAAGCAAAGGTTATTGAACTGCGAATGTTATGACATTACATTTTTGTGTCTGCACTTTCAAGATGCGTGATGCAGCCTGAATGATAAGTGATCTCTGGGTTAAGGTTGGGTTAGCTCCACTTCCCCCTCCCCTGCCTTCCTCCTCCCTGGCTCAACGCAGGCTCCTGCCTCTGCAGGGAATTGATAACGTTCCCCTTTATTACCATGCCTTTGCATCTCAGCAACTCCTCCCCTGCACTGGTGAGTTGTGGAGCGGGGGTCGCTGGAAGGCTTTCCGGAAGAGGCCGTGGTTTGGCCAAGGAGGATGAACAGAGAGGCCTAGAAATCTACAGACCGTGGTTTCTGTTTCCGGCTTTGCCATTGACTCGCTGACCAGCTTTGGGCAAGTCATTGCCCCTCTCCGTGCCTCAGTTTCCCCCCATCTGATGTGAATACCTTGCTCCCCTCCCATGGTGCTCTGAGGATTAATGAGTTCCTGTGACGTGTGAGTGCTGTGTATTATCGGTTCTAGAAATGTTCTGGCAAAGACAAGGGAGGGGGCCAGCACGCGTGGCAGGAGAGGTGCTTTCGGGAAGGCTGCCGTGGGCTTTTATCAAATTACCCCGTTGGTCTTTGAATGTGGAGAGGACGCGTTTGTTACCGCCCCTCTGGTTTGAGAGCCCCGGTGCAATCCTGGCGGATAGGGCAGGCACCAGTATAGCCTTGATTTGCGTCAGCTTGTGCCCCCCTGCAGTAGTGTGCTGTACACCTGGTAGCACGGGCCCGGGCCGCTGAATCTAAGTGGACTCGAGCATAATAGACCCCCCCCTCCCCGGGTTCCTCCATGTAACCCTGCCGCAGGCGCTCAGCCTCGATTCAGATGCCTTGTGGGAAATTCTGAAAGGCAACTCCGGGGAATCTGCAGACTCTGCACTGGTGCCACAGAGAGGAGCCACGGGACCCTGTCCTGGCATGTCTCTGGCCTCATCACTAGAGACCAGTGCACGGACACGGAGCCTCTGCTCTTGGAGGAGTTGTCCTGCTTCTGCAAACCCTGTGCTCGGGGGCTTTGAAGAAGACTGCGCTGTCACTTTGCAGAAGCATTTGACCCTCTGCAAGGGAGCCAAGGAGCAGATCTTAGTGCAAACAACAAATATAACAAATAAATGATGGGAGGGGCAATCCAGTGAAAGTCTCTGGCAGAATCATTTTCAACTACTGATAACAGCCCTTTCCATTTGAGGATCTCAAAGAACTTGGCAAACACCAGTGAATTAGGCCTCCCAGCCTCCCTTCCCCCAGGACGGAGGTAAGGATTGTCATTCCCAATTGACAGATGGGGAAAATGAGGCACAGAATGGCAAAGAGATTTGATAGAGGTCATGTAGCAGGTCGGTGGCAGAGTCACTGATCCAGCAACCCCAATTCCCAGTCATGCACCTTAGCCATCAAACCGTCCCTTCTCTTCAGCCTTGCCCCCCCACCCTCAGCATCATCACTTAGGCTGTGCAAAGTGGGACTGTCAGATGCTCTCAAATCACACTTCCCCCAACAGATGACACTGCTGAGGGGGTGTGGAGCAGGCAGCCCCTGATTCCTTGCTCCAGATTTGTGATGAGGCTCCATGTGGCTGGCAGAAGTAATACAAACTCCGTGATGTTTTGTGGTCTGTCTTAGGTGGGTCGGTCGGTCTGTCTGGGATATCTCCACAGCACTCACCACCTGGATCCCTCAGGGCAGATATGACTGTGATTCACAAGAGCAGAGCGGTGCCATTCTGGCAGTCCTGTTCCGGAGCCTCCTGGCACTCGGGAGGGCTGTGAATTGCAGAGGGAAGGGTGCCCTGCCCGAGATCATCCAGGGACCATTGAGAAAAGCTGGGTGAAAGGCTGAGCTTCATCCCCGCTCTGTGCTGGTGCAGCCAGATGATCTCGGCTTCCTCCGTCCAGAAGCTGTGGCTGCAGCCAGTTCCCTGTGGCAGATTTTAGTACCGGCCTGTGTAAATTTCATCCATCGTCCTTTCTAGATCTGCTGGGGCAGGTTAAGACAAGGGACCTCGTGTCCTTTGCACACTAGAGGGCAGCAGCGAGCTTAGCTGGCCGGCACCAAGCCCACAGACAAGACTAAATTACATTCAATCCCTGGGATATTTAGGATTTAACCTTCTGAATTTGCCAGATCCGGTGGCATTTCCAGTAATGGCCGGAGGTTTAACCCGAGGCACAGCAGCCAGGATGCCCCAGGGAGTGTGTTTCCTTAGGAGTCGCACCTCAAATTCTGCTGCCTGAAGTGTGTGTGGGGCTGGGGGGCAGGCAGGAGAAGCAAGTTGGGGTGGGGGGGAAGAGGGGCGCAATTGGAGGGAGGAGATTAAGAAGAACTTAAAATTAAACAAGAGACCTGAGAGGGAATCAAACCGCAGGGCAGAGGGGCCCGGCTCTTGCTCTGATCCGACCTGCAGCATAATGTCATTCTGGGAGCAAATTGAATTATTCCATAAATTCGTCTGCTTTTGCTGCTATCGAATCACATTTTTTGTGTTTCTCTTCCCCCTCCCCTTGCCCCCAGCTCCCTGATAGAATCAACATTCAGTCACTAAGTGCAGGGAGATTAATATCAGCCAGCCTGCCGAGCCTCACGCCCAATTGCCTGTGACATGCGGTGGACTGGTCTGGTTTGCAGAAGGCTGGTAACACTAACATAAACCAGCTGCGTGTGGAAGCGGGGAGGGAGCTGTGAAAAGAGGGGCTGGGCGGGGGCAACAGAGAGAAGATAAACCAAGAGAGAAGAAAAGAGGTCAGGGCCGGGGAAATTAAATGTTCATAAGTGTAGGCCCAAGCGCTTAAAAAGTAGGCCAGAGCCATTAAATCTCATTAAAGTTTAATACCTATCAGTGCCACTTCAGGCAGCCCTTGGACATTGCTTTAATTTGATGGGTGTTAAGGGAGAATTATCAAATAATTGTGCTAGCTGGGGACTTGCTTTTATCATGTTACATGGAAAGCTCTCTTGGCTTTGTACTGCACATCAAAACCACGGAGGCTAGGTATTGTTCTAAGGGGGCGCCGGCTGCAGAGGGAGGTACCCGCTCCCTCCCTCCCTTCCCCCCCCCCAACTTGCCCTGCTTCCTTCCTTGGCAGGGCCAGGGACAATAATGCTCTCTGTGAGCCTGGTATCAGGTTGTCAAAGGGCTCAGGGATTAGCCACTCTGCTTATCTGGGTCTCTTTGCTGAAGTTAACCCTTTGGGGACTGAGCTTTTCTCTGGCTGGGGACAGAGCTCTGCAGAGGTGCTGTCCTGCTGCCCCTTACCCGCCAGTTCATACAGGCAGGATCCTGGGCTTTCTCTCCCCGGCTCCTTCCATCAGAGAGGCTGCTCCAGGGCCCGCAGGCAGGGCTGCCTCTCTCCTTGGTCTGAATCTGTCTGTGGCTTCCATGCCCGTCTCCCTAGCATCTGGGTTCCTGTCGTGAGGCTGCCCGTGTGGCGCTGGCCTAGGGCTCTCGGGGGGAGCAGGGCCTCTGTCTGGCAGCCCACAGCACACTCTGCTCCCGGATCCTCTGCGTGCTGGGGCTGAACCGTATGGCCAGACGGGAGCCACAGGGGAAGATGCCCCTGCTGCGAGGGGACAAGACCAGGGCTCCATCTCCTCCCATCCCAGTACGGGTGGCCTGTGCCCCCAGTGCCAGTCTCCTCCTGGGAACGCCCCGGGCGTGCCCTGGTGCCACACTCCCCTCAGTTCCCCTCTATTCCGCTGTGGTGCTTAATGGGTGGAAGAAACCCCCTGATCCAGGGCCCCCTGGACTTGGAGCTAGATGACGCTCAGGTCATCTCTGAGTCAACGCGAGGGGGAGGGAACGGACTTCGCTTGGAACGCGGGACATGCCTCTCTCCGCCGCCTCCTCACAAGGACCCAATCCATCAGTGCGGCTGCTGCTCCTAAATCAGCTGTCGGGTCACTCCCTCTCCCCTGGCTTGTGTCGCCTCCGCAGTATTCCCAGCCTCTGGGAGGGGGTTGGGGGGGGGCAGGCAGAGGCCGAGGTCAGGAATGGAACTGGGAGCTCTGGCTAAAGCAAACACACGCCCCTCACTGGGCTGAGGAGCGCAGAGCGCCCAGCACAGGACATGAGGGAGCCCCTTGGTGGGGTGGGGTGGGGGGTCAGGATACGGGAGCTCCCAGGTTGTGTTGACAGGGGTGTGGGGAGAAGAGGTTCTGTCCGCTTGGGTGCGCGCAGGCAGGAGATTCTGGGCGCACACGCCCGAGGGTGCAGACACATTCTCCCATGTGGCTCCAGGCGTGTGATTGTGCGCGGGTGCAAACTCCGGTGCTGGAGATTGTGTGGGCCTGGGGTGTGTAATGCTGGTGGGAGCTGCAGGCTTGACAGCCCTGGAGACTGAAGGCATCTGCTTCGTTACCGATGTGTGCTGTGGTAGCGCCCGCTCTTCCAGGCAGGGACCTACAGTCCGTATCTGCACCCAGCGCAGGGCGGGCCTGGGCTCTCACTGAGGTCCTGAGGTGCTACCACACGATCACAAATAGAACCTTTAAACAGCAGTAACTGCCCCAGGGCCGGGCCTGCCCTGTCCTTGGCCACTCTGTGGAGGTCCCCAGCCCCGCGGTTAGGTACAGCTGGTGGCTTTTGTGATGAGAGGGCTGGGCTGAGAAGTCCCCTGCATTTCTCCACCCCCTGGGACTGCTTCCTCTCGCTTCCTCAGAGAGCTGCATGTTGGACCCGAGCAGGCGACTGGCTCGTCTCCTGCCATCCCGTGGGTGGTGGCTGACAAAGATCGTTCACCCCCCAAACACACACGGCGCTTGGTGTAGGTCCTACACAGGAACAAACCCAGGCCCTCCTGAGCTTCATTTACAAGCACAGGAAGGAGGAAGACTCCAGTTTCCTCTTGCGGAATGAGCAGGACCATCAGGGGCATTGGTGTGTGTGTTGGGGTGGGGTAGCCAGCCCAGTGGTTTGCTAGCCACGTGGGACAAGCTCCCTGCCAGTGCCGCCATGCGGTACGGGCTGACGGTTGGGTGATGTGTTGGGCCTGCAGGCCTGGTGCCCCTGTCTGTGGGATTTAGGGCCATCCTATATCAGTTCAGTGAGTCAGAACCTTTCCTTCCCCTCCCAGGGCCCTGGGGGCTGAACAAATTGACCCCAGCTGTTCCAGGCACCTGACAGTCACTTGGAGCGGCTGCTGGGGAGAACGGCCAACACATCTGGAAGGCTTTAGGCCAGAGCAGAGAGAGACTGTATGAGGCCCCCAGCTGTACATTGCCCCTTGGCTCTTTTAGGGAAAGGACAGCGTTACCCTGGGCCTGATCTCACACCACGCCGGTATTTCTGACACGAGAGTGCTGTCTCCTGATCACGCGGGGGTGGGGGGACCTCCTGGGCCTGTAGCGGGCCACGGGGACCCTCCGGAGGCCCAGGGTGCTCTGGCGATGCTGCATGCCAAGTCCCAGACAGCAACATGCGTTGAGTCATTGTTCCTGGAAAGGCCCAGGAAGGCTGTGGAGAGCTGGGGATGGTCCCTAAGGCCTTTCCGTGTTCGGTGCTCAGCTTCCAAGAGGCACTGCTGCCTCCCTGGGAACCAACCCCTGGGAGGTTCCCGTGGAGCAAACTGCCAGCTGTGATGTGTCCGAGCTCAGTCAGTCCGGAGAGCCTGGGGGAGCGAGCCTCTCCTTGGGAAAACCTCAGAGAGTGTGGGGCAGGGCTCCCACCCTGCTCTCGTTTCTGGGAGCTGTCAGCGAGGGGGGAACCCTCCTGCCCCTGAGCTGCAGGGCGAGGGGAAGCCACCCTGAAAGCCTGGGCCACGCGTCATTTAATTCCATTCCTTAGGCCGACCCTTGAGGAGTTCCGGGGGTTTGTACTTGCCTCCGTGCTGCGCGGGTTCACTTCAGCTGTGCGTGCGTGTGCACAACTTGTGTGTCATATATGGTGCACGTGATAACATGTCTGCGGGGTGAAAATCTGCTTGCACGCCTGGCTGAGAGGTGGGTGCGTGTGATACTTCTTGTACTGCAGTTGCTGCTGTTTTAACCCTGCAAAGCGGGCAGAGAACAGGGTGTAGTCTAATCCCCAATCCTTGGCACTGCTCGTCCCTTCGCTGCCCATGTGCGGTACCCATCCGCGTGAGGGCAGCAGCGGGCCTGCAAAGCCTGGTGCCCTGATGGGCTTGTACCAGGGGTGATACATGTGGAATGAACATGCTTCTCTTTCATCAGTGCCGAAGGGGAATTGAACTTCCTCTGTATGCTAAGGGAAGCTACCTGCTGGGAGAAGAAACCTGGGCTAGAGAATCTCATACACGGCAGAGAATAACCTTCAGGGAGGGAGTTTTATTGTGACAGCCCTGCTGTCTGCCTGTGCAAATGCAGGCTCCATAATTCATACTCATTCTTGGAAAGCCTAGGAGATACCAGGAATCAGCCATCGAAGGTGTAGGAGCTGGTACGTCCAGCTCCGAATGGGCCCTTCTGCACCACGAGGAACGGTGCTGGGCGGAGATGAATGCACCGTGGCCCCACTCCTGCAAAGAGCCCATGCATTTTTCATAGGGTGCATATTCTTTCCATGGCTCTGGGCCTTTCTCTCGCTTTCTTCCTCCTCCTTTTTTTAAGCTGTAAAAGTCCCAATTGATAAAGAATTAGTGCCAGGTCGTTAGTCCTGGTTTTATTGGATTCCTGGGCCTAAGGTGCTCTCCAGTAAACGGGCAGGCCGAGGGAGAGGAGAGTGTTAAGCTGGCAGCATGAATTATTCACAAGCTCCTGATTTCACATTATTCTCCCTGATACTTTTACAACCTGTCAGTAAATAAAACGATTCTGTATTATTTATAGAAATGGACCCGAATTGGGGAGGAGGATTTACTGGTACTATTAATAGGGATATCAGCGCGGCGGTAATGAGAGACAAGCCGTGGGAATAGCTGGCTTCTAAGAGGGTTTTCTGAACCTCCTTTTCCCCCCCTTTTTTCTTTTACAACATGTTTTTGCTCCTCTCTCTCTCTTCCTGCCTCCCCCGTCCCTGGATTATTCTGTTCTTTTCGTACCTCTAGCCATCAGTCAGCGCATGCGGGGGGCGGGGGCGTGGAGGCACACCAAACTGCTTGGAAATCGCTTTCTGGCTGAAGGGGGCTATGGGGTGAAGGCTCCCATTACAGGGAAAGGAAGCCTTGCCAGGGTGTTTGCGGTGATGCACTGGGGAATCCCGTCTTTCATTGGCTGCCCTGCTCCCAGACACTGTTGTGGTTGTTTGCGTTACGTCTTCCAGAAGAATAAAATGATGCCCATGGCTTCCAAAGGGAGAGGAAAGCGTGGAAAGAGATACCCAGGTTTCTGCTGCCCTGCGGGCATGTGAAAATGCCTAGTCTGGGGGTGCTGCGTGAGTAGCATGGATAGGGTGGGAGTGTCCTGGGTGACCCCTGCATTCAGTGATAATTATAGGTTGTGGGCGGGCAGTTGCAGCCAGCCACCCTCAGACAGAGAGAGGGTTGCTGAAGCGTTGTGGGGTGTGTGTGAGGGAAGCGCTCCAGAACATATGGCTCTATGTGAGCCGAATCAGTTGACTACTGTTTGCATTTCTTGTCCTAAAGTGTTGTGCAACGTTGCCGTCCTCTGCTAAGCAGTGTCATGTTCCACCCCAGAGGTGGTTGCTTTTCAGAGGCTCAGTGAGTGAGCCAGGTCTGTCTGTATGAGGGAGTGCATAAATGACCACACTCTTTGAGATCTTTTACCTGTGTTACGTTAATTACAATAGATTCTGTCCCCATTCAATGAACATAAGACCATAAGAACAGCCATACTAGGTCAAACCAATGGTCCACCTAGCCCAGTATCCTGTCTTCTGACAGTGGCCAGTGCCAGATGTTTCAGAGGGAATGACCAGAACAGGGCAGTTATTGAGTGATCCATGCCCTGTCGTCCAGTCCCAGCTTCTGGAAGTGAGAGGTTTAGGGACACCAAGAAGATGCAGTTTCATTCCTAACCATTTTGGCTAATAGCCATTGATAGACCTATCACCCATGAATTTATCTAATTCTTTTTGAATCTGGTAGACCTTCACAACATCCCCTGGCAATGACTTCTACAGGCTGACTCTGCGTTGTGTGAAGAAATACTTCCTTTTGTTTGTTTTAAACTTGCTGCCTATTCATTTTATTGGGTGACCCTTTGTTCATGTGTTATGTGAAGGAATAAATAACACTTCTTTATTCACCTTCTCCCCATCAGTCATGATTTTACAGATCTCCATCATATCCCTCCAAAGTTGTCTCTTTGCCTAGCTAAACAGTCCCAGTCTTTTTAATTTCTCCTCATATGGGACCCTAATAATTTTTGTGGCCCTTCTCTGTACTTTTTCTGATGCTAATATGTTTTTTGAGATGGGGCAGCCAAAACTGCACGCAATATTCAAGATGTGGGCATACCATGGATTTATACCATGGCATTATGGCATTTTCTGTCTTACAATGTATCCCTTTCCTAATGGTTCCTAACAGACTGTTCACTTTTTGGATTGCTGCTGCACATTGAGTGGATGTTTTCAGAGAACTATCCACGATGACTCCACAATCTCTTTCTTGAGTGGTAACAGCTAATTTAGACCCCACCATTTTATACGTATAATTGGGATTAAATTTCCAATGTACGTTACTTTGCATTTATCAGCATTGCTTCTCAGCTCCTTAGAGCGAAGATCAAGTGGCTAAGAAAGCATTATCTAAAACGTTACATCTGCCATTTTGTGGTCCAGTCACCCATTTTTGTGAAATCTCTTTGTAACTCCTTGCAGTCAGCTTTGGACTAAACTTCCTGGAGTCATTTTGTATCATCTGCAAACTTGGCCACCTCCCTGTTTGCCCCTTTTTCCAGATCGTTTACAAATATGTTGAATTGGACCGGTCCCGGTACATAAATCCTCCCCGAAGGGATGTCTCTGTCTGTACCACATGCACTTCCGCACCGGTCTGCTTTCCCCCAGCCCTTAGTTTAAAAATTCCTCTGTGCTCTTTTAAATTTAACATGCCAGCAATCTGGCAGTGTGGGATTGTAGTTTGCAAAGTGCTTTGGGATCTTTTAACGAGGAAAATACCTGTCCAAAAGCAAAAGACTGTTATTGCAGGAAAAAACAAGGAATCTGGCCTGCTGGCCTTTATGAGACCGTGGAGGAAGGTTGGCACTCACCCCTTCCCTTCTGTGAAGAGATTGTTTCTGGAGGGCCTAAGAGCTGTTTTGTGTGTGGTTAGCCCATTGGCAGGGAAGAGATCCAGTGCCTTGGAGCCCCGTTAATGCTCTTTAAATAATAAGCTGCAGTAGTGGTTCTTTCTCCATGTACAATGTGGCTGTGTGGCTGGGCTGTGGTTTCGTTGGATTGCGCGCTGCGGGGGAAGGGGTGCTCTCTGGGACCAGAGGCACAGAGCTGAGAAAGCAGAACAGAGACTGGATGACTCCTTAGGTCAATATTGGGCGCTCGTTTCTGTGGGAGCCTGCTTACCTCACGGCTGAATTTGGCTGCTCCAGTGGCCAGAAAGCCGGGGGGTTTGTGATGTAACCTCTCTCCTGGAATGATCCCACACTAACTTATGAACCACGGCCCTATTCTGCACCACTGGGAGCTTTGCCTAGATAAAAGCTGCAGCGTAGGATCCTATTTATAGACGTATATGTAGGCAGACCACCCCTGAAATGCAGCTGGCCCTGGCATGGAAGGCAACAGGTGTTTTAACGGCACGGAGAAAAGAAGAATGCTCTATCTGACTGAAACTGGGGAACGGGCATGGCTTTGGAAACTAACTGGGATTGGGCTGGGGCATGGGGGTGTGGCTCTGGAATTTCACTGGGATTGGCCCAGAGTGTGGGGGCGTGGTGCTGGGTTGGAACTGGGATTGGCTCAGGACATGGAGATCTGGTCCTGGGGTGGAATTAGGATTGCCTCAGGGTGTGGAGGCATGGCTGGGACTTGTGGTGTGTGGCTCTGGGGTGGAACTAGGATTGCCTCAGGATGTGGGGGCATGGCTCTGGGTTTGGGCTGGGACATGGAGGCATGGCTCTGGGGTGGAACTAGGATTGAACCAGAACCCCCAACCCCTCCAACCACCCCACCCTGCTCCTTGTCCCCAGCCATGGTGTGAGAACAGCTCATTGCATGAGATTTCCACGGCTCGAGATGGTGGAAATCTTGTGAGATTGACTGGCCGTGTGGGATTTCCATCATTCGGCGCCGACATCCTCTGAGGAACAACTGGCGAGAGGTTTGGTGCAGTCTCACCCTCCTCCTTCCCCCACCCTCTTAGCCTAACCCTGAACTGGTTTCGAACTCCGCACATCCTCGGCCCTCCGTGGGGACAAAGCGCTCCAGGGGAGTGGGGCTCAGCACCAGGACCTGTGCCCATTCTTGGCCCTGGAGCCAAGCACTTTCTTTTGCCTTCGTGTCCCCAGAGCGGGTCATATTTCCCAAGAGAGGGGCCAGCCCGTCTGGGAGAGGTTCCGCATTGTGCTGGGTGATAAATGGCCTGCAGTGAGGCATTGTGGGTATTTAGATGCTCACCGCCTCTCCCTCTCCTTCCCTAAGGTTGTCTAGAGCCAGCTGAAGACTGTGCCGCTGCTGTTTTGTTCTCTGAAGCTTGTGCAGAGCTGGCTGCCTGCTGACCCTGCCTGTTCATCCACGCCGCTCTCTGAATGGCCCGCCCCAACCTTCTGCGGTGGCCCCTTGGCCGTCAGCACAACTGGGCGACAGGGGCCTCCGTTGATCCCTGTAATACGAATCTGCTGGGCCCCGAAGCAAGGATGTGTTTGCGTTTTCCCTTGCAGATTAACCATGCTGGCAAATAGCAGAGAAGCTAGGAGACCGCTGGGATGAGAAACCCAAGTCAAAACCCAAGAACTTAATAGTTTGTTTCCACTGTCCTGAAGGTGCTTGCTACAAGCCTGCCAGTGACAGTTTTATTGGCAGGCAGACCCTGCTAGAAGGATTGTAGACTATTTACAGTGTGGAGGCCATGACTTTGTGATCCGACAGTTAACATAAATTCACATGATGGATCAGTTATCACTTCATTGAACTGGTGGCGGATCCACTGAAAGCTGTGCAATAACATACTGTTTCCTGGCTTTGCACAGCTCTGGGATACATTAAATACACTTTATTTATAGCTTACTATTGCTGCTCCGTGGGCAGGAGAATGCAGCTTTTGCAACTATCATCTAATTTTATGATGAGCATTAAAGCAAGGCCTATAATTTGCACCTTTTTATTCATTAGACATTGGTGCAGCCATAAGTCAAGAATGCCCAGGGATTTGGATGCAGATCCAGAAGATAAACTATTGACAAGCCAGATGTATTTTTACATTAGTGTGCCTTTACAATAGTTTATGCTGCGAGTGGAATACAAATTGCATTATTAAATATGAACCACTCTTGTAATCACCACTTTGCCTGCTGATTTGAGGGAAGGATAGCATCCAAAACCACGAAGCACGGAGGGCTGGCCTAATCTCTGAAGGTTGAATGGTTGATTTTCTTCCCTTCCTTCTCTGGATGTAGGCTCAGGGCCCACTGGCAGATAGGAGAGCTCTTTCACCCTGGGAGCCTAGTGTAACACAGATGTGCCGTGGGCATGTGTAACTTTAAAGCAAGCCCTTGTCTGCCCATAGCGCAATGAGCTCTGCTCCCTGGTGCCCAGGGTGGCATAAGTAGCGAGGATGGGCTGGTGTTGCATGGAACTCAGAGACAGAGGTAGTGTCTCCTTTGTACTGTGTGGTGATCCCGGCTCTGTTTTCTGCTTATCTTTGGGTTTTGTATTGCTGTATTTGTATTGCCCATCACTGTACTGTCTGCAAAGTCCAGGAAAAATGGAGGGGCCACAGGGAAGTCTCTAGTGTGCCTCTTGTGGTGTGGAGATGGTGTTAGCCAGCCATCAGTGAATGGGGAATGTGGTTTAGATGAATAGAGTCATAGATTTTGGAAGCCAGGAAGGACCACTGGGATCACCTAGTCTGACCTCCTGCATAATACAGGCCATTAGACTGCCCTGAATTAATTCCTGCATCACTTCCAATGGCTGTGGTTGAACTAGAGCAAATCTCTTGGAACAGCCTCTCGCCTTGACGTAAAGATTGCCAGTGACGGAGAATCCAGCCCAGCCCTTGGTAAGTTGCTCTGCTAGTTAATTGCCCTCGCCAGTAAAAACGTTGCCCATCATAGCGGTAAGAAGTAGAAGCTTCACCTGCTCTTGCAAAAGTGACATTTCAGGAGAGCCATGAGAAGGTGGAGAGCAGCTTTCCATTCGCACCCCGAGACAGGAGCCCCCCACGGGAGGAACTGAGCCCGCACCAACTCCACTGCTGGCATGTCCCCTGGTCCGTGGGCATGCACCAGTCTTTGGGTCTGTGCACTAACCTACAGGCCGACTGAGGGAAATGGAGACAGTGGGTCTGCAGAGAGGGAGCGGAGGACTGTTCAGAGGGGATGGGACAGAGCAGATCTTGTACCGGAAGCTCTGGGATTTTCTGCCCCCTTGTTTTGCCCTGAGGACTGGGGCAGGGAAGGGAGAGGGAGTCATGCCTCAGAATGGGGAGCAGCCATGACAGTCTCCTTTCTGAGACCTTGGTAAGTTGTGGGCACCCGTGTCTGTGGCTGGCTGTCCCGTCTGCGAGGCCTGCGCAGGGGTCCAGCCACGTGCCATCTGCTGCGTGTGGGGCTCTCCGGACGAGCACTGGCCGGCTCTTGGACTTCACGGGGGTAGATATTAACTTCTAGGTTGCTGGGTTGAATCTGAGTGGGGTTGGGGGTGACTCCAAGTGAGACCTGCCTAGGTGAGGTGATTTCAGCCCACTCCAGGTGTCTGCAGTGCAGAAATCCCCCTGTGGCTGGCTCGGCTCTGCACGGGCCTGTGACACTTCGCTTTGTGTCCTTGGCTACTGTTCCCTCTCTCCTCATCCTCAGTGTCTGCCCGCCTGGCCCAGGAGTGGCTGTGGTTCGGTAGGCCTGCGTGTGCAGAGGCAGTGAAGTGCTTCTAGGATCCTTTGGGGTCAGGGTCTGGTGGGACCTTGTGCCCGGAGGGGAGCGAATCCCGGAGGCCCCTGAACGGTGCTTGCCTTTGGCTGGGTTTTGGATTCTGGAGTCTGTTGTGCGGTGATTTGCCTGACAAACCTTTCCGGTGTCATTGGACGCGGCGGCAGTGGGATTCACACCTCATTGGTGACTGCGGAGCAGCGCTAGCAAAATGCAGCTGTCATAAAATTACTGTATCCAAAGCATCTCGCATGTGGAATAAGCCAAGGGAGAAAAAGAGCAGTTTAGCCATAAAAGGATGCGAAATGTATGGAAAACCAGCCGTGCTAGGCAAGAGTTAGCAGCTGCCGTGGTCAAGCTAAACAGGAAAAGATTATTCGGACTGGCCTTTCCCCTTCGATGGGGGTCAGAAACCACCCCCGAGGGAGCTCTGAATTGGGGAGAGAGCAACCAAGCTAGTCCCGTTACTGATACAGGTTATTATCCCCAGGCTGCAAGTGGGGACCTGAGGCCCCCAAGAGATCTGGAATTTGCATAAGGCCTCAATCTCATGCAGCACTTTAATCACCTGCCCGTCCCAGACACGTCTGGTGGGAGCAGGCCAAGATTGTGCATTTGGTTGATTACCTGAAATATCAGAGAGCCGCTTTGTAACCTGACTCTGTGCCAGGGATCTTCCTACAGCAGAGTTCTATGATTCCTAGTGGCGCTCTTCTTCTCACGCCTGGGGTAGCTGGGATCAGACCTAGATACCCCGAGAGGCTCAGGGAGGCAGCAGCGTTCTTAGGGCCAAATTCTTCTCCACCCCGCCGGGGCTGTCCCAAGGGGAAGTACGTCCCTCAGCATTCCAGCGGGATGCCAGAAGGAGAGAGTCCCACCTCGCTGCAACCCGGAGTCTAGCGCTGGAGCCTTCTCATTGGCCTTGTTCTCTCCTCTGCACTGCTCCACGTGCCTTTACCCTTCCCTTCCTGCGGGATCCCTCCTGCCTTTGGAGACGACCTGTCACCCTGGGGGCCCAACCCTGGAGAGTGTCCCTCCTGCAGGGATGGAGCATTGCCCCTGGGGTTGGCCAGGCAGGTGATCAAGGTGGGAGGCAGGAAGAGGCCAGATGAAAGGCTTTGAAGGTGTCAGGCTGGGAAGTTTCAGCGAGTAGCTGCTCCTCCCTCGAGTCCCTCCCCCTTTGTTCTGTCTCGCCAGGCACCCAGGCCGGGCATTACCTCTTCACTTGTGCCCGGCCTGCGCCGGAGGGGGATTGGGTGGCGGGGCCCGGGGCAGGATCACGTTGTCGTTCCGCAGCCAGGTGCCCGCCGGCATCGAGGCCTCATTAGTATGCGCCTGCCGGCTCGGCGGCGCCACAGACGTTCTCGGAGGGCGTCGGGTTTGCACTCAGTATGCAATTGGACGTGTGACGGTGGCGACTTTTCGATTACAGAGGTGGAGGGAGGAGGGAAAGGAGAGGAAGAAATGAAACAGCAAACGAGCTGCTGGCCCGGGAGTGCACCTGCCGCTCCTCAGTGCCGCGGCCTTGTCTCTCCAGGATAATGTTACATAATGACGCCTCTGATTCAGCCATTACTATCCGTTTTATTTGACTTGTGCTCAGTCACTGATGGCGCAGAGCGCGGGAGAGTAATGAGGCGGCAGCTGCTCGCCTCCCCGCTGGGTGGCGGCCCGTTGCCGTTAGAAGTGCTGGGTGGCTGGGGAGGACTCTGGGGATGGGAGAGGCGAGATACCAGCGCCGAGCGGAGCGGGGGCGAGACCCCTGCGCCGCGGGGGGACTGGAGCGTGGATGCTCTGGTTCTCCTGGGCTGGCGCTGGAGTCCAGGGGACTTGCGGACAGCCAGAAGGGGTCAGCCCCATCGGAGCCCTGCTGCCTGCAACCAGGGTAGCATCTGCTTTGCCTTGAAGGAGGCTCGCTGGGCTGGCGTGGGAGCAGTGGAGCCTGGCTGCCGAGGATGAGGGCACTGAGTTACCGGGATGGGAGGGGGTGGAAATGGTCTGTGCTCATGTTTCCCACCAGGCAATTAATGCCCAGACCTTGGCCCGACCCCCCTTGTGTCACCAGGAGAACTCTGCCTGTCCTTCGGAATCCATGTTCTCCCCCTGAATTCTTCCTCGCTCCCTCTTCCCCGCACTGTCCTGCCCCTTCTCTGATGTGTCACCTGATACCACCGTCCAAGCCCAAGGGCTCCAGGTGGTACGCTCGGGTAATGCACTAACCTTTCCCCTCTGGAGAGCTGAGTTCAAATTCTGGCCGAGGTCGCAAGTAAAAACGAGTCTCCGGGTCTGTGACCTGGAATCATTTAGTGACCCAGAACTGGGGTAGCATGGCACAGAAGTGCAGGCTAGGCCTGGGGTCGCGTGGCAGAGCTGGGGAGGAGTAGGCAGGCTTGTATACGGGGACTAGGGAGCATTAGCAGGACTCTGAGGGGGTCAGCAAATGTAGTGTGAATTAGGAGTCGGGTGACTTGACAAAGCTGTGGGGAGAAGCCTGCCCTACCCCGTCCTGTCTCTAGCTAGTGCCATTCGCCCTGGCTGGGGTGAGGCAAAACCCCCACTGAATTCGCGTCTCTTGGAGATCTGTTGGTGGTGACACAAATGGGGCCTTCACAGCTGGCTCCAGACGGTTTAGAGGAGATACTGGTGGCTGGGGAAGAGCCCAGGACCCAGCCCTTTAGCCAGTGCAGGGCTGGCACTGCAGTGTTGTCTACGTGAGGAAATGATACTGACTGGACTCACTCTGAAACCCGGTGGCCTCACCAGAGGGCTGCCCCATTTAACTAAGGCTTGGCCTACCCTTAAAAGTTAGGTCAACGTCGTTGGTCAGGGATGTGAAAAAACTACACCTGGCTGAGGTGGCCATGCCAACCTGACCCCCGGGTAGAGGTAGTCAGGCTGTCAGAAGGTGGCTTCAGTGCTGTAGCTACCGTCCTCGGGGGAGGTGGCGTTCTTGTGCTGACAGACGAACCCCTTCTGTGGGAGTAGGCTGCGTCTACATGTTACGCCAGCAGAGCTGAACCGACCTCACTGCACTGCCGTAGTCTTCGTAGTGGGCTGGGAGAGCCCTTCCGTGTGGACCCCAGCCGTCCGTGCAAGGCCCAGATGCGGCAGTGATGGGTGCAGACGTGGGGACTGGTTCAAAGACGTGTCCCTGCCACCTATTGCAGCGAACGATTTTGGAATGTTCTCAAGGTTCCTGCCACATCGCCACCGTCAGGCTTGGATCTAAACGCCACCCAAGGTTGGGGAGAGACGTTTGGATCTGGGGATTTCAGTTCAGCCCATTGCAGAGACGGGAGCCAATTGCAAAGTGGTGCTTGGGCTGCTGGCCTGCGGGTTCTGCTTTGAGCCCGCCTGTCAGCTGTTGGTAGCACTCGTCATGCCCAGGGCCTCTTTGAAACGGGACAGCACGCTGGAGCTCCTTCCTGCCTCGCCCTTGTCCCTGCTGTTGGCATCTCTCAGCTGCTGTGTAAATGCAGCCCTCGGAGCCGGGCCGGGTGCTGGGTTGGGACTTAGCGGGATGGCTCGTGGTTTGCTTGGCTGCTCAGTGGTCACAGCATGCTGTGCTGGGGGCAGACTGGTGCCCAGCTAGGCCCTGCGATTCACCAGGGCTGGCGTAGGGGATGGTCGAGCCTGGTAGTGCCTGGGTCTGCTGTGATCTACCACTGGCCGGGCCTTGGGGTGTTGTGTTGAATGCTTCCGCCTCTCCGCAAAGGCCCCATCCCCCTAGTCCTGTCTCACGTGCCAGCGCTGTTGAAACCCCCGGGGAGAGCGTGTGCAGTGAGCTTCCTGCACCAGCCTGAGGCTGGCAGACATCCATACCCCTCACGAGCGCTGGTGGCCAAGCCTGGTTGCCTGCTTGCCCGCGCCCTCTGGCCTCTTCTGCCTGCGCTGGCCCGACACTGCCATTAGGCCGTGCCAGCCAGCAACGGGTTAAATCCTTTTGTTTCCGAGGCAATACAGTTTATATGATGTGCATGAATAAAAGATGATCATGCTGGGGGTAGCTGTCAGTATCTTCTCTGTGTATAAAGGTTTCTACTGTAGCCTGACAGTAAAAGACTGTTTGGGGACTGATGTGGATTCTCAAAGGAGCTGAATAAATACGGGACACTTATTTTTACACCAGAAAGGCTGCTGGCAATTGAAAGCCCCGTTTGTCTCTCCCAAATCGGGGTGTTTATTGTTATCTCATCGAGGGGGAATTTGCGTGTTCGCTAATTATTAACTGAACCCAACACGGCTCCCTCCCATCTCTGCTGCAGCCCTGGCTTTATCTGGAGGAGGGAAGGCTTGCAAATCAAATACAAATATTGAACTTGCCTGGGGTTTTCTATACCTTTGGCTGATCTCTCGCCATCTGGGTCTCCAGACTGTGGCTCCTGCCCTGTCAGCCAGCAGGTGCTGCCCTAGGTCTGTGCAGAGGTCCCCAGGCATGTCCCTGCAGAGCAGGATCAGTGCAAGGCCGGTACAGAATCCCAGGAAGCCTGTTCATTATCCCCAGGTGCTTGGTTGCCCCCAATTGAACCTTACTGGAGTCATTTAGCCCTTGCCTGCTAACCTGCTGTTTGTAAATGCCCCACCTTAATAATTAACAGCATCTGGCACTGTGCTAGCAGTCTTCATCCCCAGCCTCTGGGTTACTGTACGAATGTCGGTCAGTATCATTCTCTCTGTTTGACAGGGGAAACTGAGGCATTGAGAGTTTAGGTGACTTACCCAAGGCCACACAACGAGTCAGTGTCAGCGATTGGAATAGAAGCCAGATCCCCTGGTTCCCAATTCCCCCCACTGTAACCACAAGACACACTGCCTCCTGAAGCTTGGTTTTTATGGGGGCAGGGGAAGTACAGTGACAGGGAGAGGCGAGCAGCAGGATGGCTGAGTGTCACACTCACAGACTGTAAGACAGAGATTTGGAGAGAACGATCAGCACCATGAATACGATTCATGGTTGAGCTGATACCTTTGATCACCTCTATTCCCTGCAACCCCCGCTTCCAAATCTGCATTATTCAGCAAGGCAGTGTAGATGGCAGCTTTGGAGAAACACTCTGACATCCAGGTTACCATGTGTGACTCTGCCAGCCAATGCCAGGCTGGCCCCCAGAACAGTCATCCCATCTGGACGTAAGGATGGGGACTGGAGCAACAGAATCCGGGGTTGGAGCCAGCTGCCCGCTCTCTTGTTTAACAAGGGCAGGACCGTATTGACAAGCTCTTAATTTTTATATTTTCCTTTCTCCCCCACCGCATGCAGGATCCTGCTCGAAATACTTTAAAACAATCTAAAAGTAATTATTATGAACAGGCTGTTTGCGAACACCTGCTTCATATGTCCCTCAGAATCTCTAATGTTCTCTTCCTGAGCACTAACCGGCATTCTGCTTCCGCATGCATTCCACAGCCACCAGATGCTACAATTCCATGTCAGGCGATCATTTCTCTAGCAGAGTGTAACGGGGAGAGCAGTCGGTGTCTTTGTTTCTCGTGCTCTTCACACAGCTGTCACTTCCAGTGATCAGTAGAAAAATCATCACCCCACCCAGATCATACATATGGAATGCTAGCTTTGCCGAATATTTATTTTAACATGTGTCCTGGCCGTGCTGGTCGCCAGCCTAGGCCCTGTGCAGCAGACCTGGAAATTCTCTTTCATCGCCAAAGGTCTGTTTGCCAGGGGACTCCTGAGGGGATGGAGGGGCGGGAGGTTGATCCTTTCAGCTAAGATATAAAACTCAAAGCCCTGATCGCTTGTGATTATTAAAGATCCGTCTTGTAAGAGTCTAGCTAGCTTGGGCAGATTCCAGTTTGGCTAATTGCATCCCCTGTTCCTTTAACTGGAGGCAGCATTTTTTACTTCCTTTCCTGAGCTGTGAGAGAGAGATGTAGCCTCTTGCCCCAAAGCTGGCAGTGTTTTGGTGGTGGGGAAAGGGATCTCCCTAGAATTGGTGCTTTGAAGCTGGTGAAAGGCTCTGTAAGAATGGATAAGTGCTCGCCTTTTCCCAAAGGATGAGTCTGATCCATCCAACCCTTCTGAAAAAGCTGAGAACTTCATAGTGTGTCAGCCCCTGGCTAGCAGCGGAATGAAACTGCTGGCTGAGGGATGTCAACTTTGGACCAAGAGCTTTAGAAAGAAACCTGCTAACGATTCTCTGAAAATCTGTGCCTAACTACAGGGGCTCCCAAATTTGGTACAGTGCTACTAAACATTGCTCCTGAGTAGACTCTTCCTACGGACAGCCTTTGTCCTGCCTGGGACAGTTCAGCAGCAGCCAGCAGTGGCACTCTTGCATGTCACAGGCGTCTTGCAGACCATACATCCTGTTGGATACTTGCTCCCCAAATTCCCTTCACTCTGTGAGCCCTGCTGGCGATGAGGGAAGCAGACGAGTTTGGGGAAAGCGCTCGTCACCACCGGGAAGGCTTGCTGGGAATGAATGCCTATCCTGAAACAGGAACACAGAGAGAGAGATGCAGGAAGGCGACAGCCCCTAAGAAACACTGCTTTGAGGGCTGCGGGGGTGAAAGGGGGCAGATTGGAGCCCCTGCAGCTAGAGGAATTCACCGAGAGATCAGATCCAGCAATGGGACCTTCCAAATTCCCTATAAAGTCCTTCTAAAGTCGATCTTCTGGCCTTGTAAGCCGGCAAGTGTCTGTGTGTGCATTGGCACTATTGCAGGGTCCTGTGCAAACACAGCAGAGTCAATAGACTTAAAGGATGTACAGGGGCCTATTTTTAATTCTTCCTCCGTGGGTGCTGGGACCTCAGGTACGTTCAGATGTTGGCTTTTAGGGAGAACGAGCACAGCAAGGCAAGGAGCATTGGGGGAAAGGCTTGAGATTAGTCCTGGGCATGGAAATCAAGCCTCACAGCCGCCCTGTCCCAGCTCACCAGAGCCAGCTGCATTCCAGCCCGCTGACCCCAACCCGAACGTCAGAGACGTTTCTGCCCAGGCCCCTGTCCTGGAGGCGGGAGAGATCAGAATCTGATGCTGGGAGGTGATGCTGACAGATGGATTTTTGCCCCTTAGCGGTCCCCAAACCCACCCAGTCTGGGACAGCCTCAGCAGACAGACTGGACCCCGAACTCTGGTCTCGCCCCTAGTGGTGGGGGTCTTCCCAGTCGGGGCCATGCTCCCCCGTAGAGGGTGGATCTTGTGCTGCCGCCACCTAGGCTGTACCTGCTGCGGAGGCAGAGAGAAGCCTTCAGTCTCCAGAGCTGTCAGTGCGGCACCTTTCATCTGCGATGGGTAAACGGCATTGAAGAGGCCGCTCCAGAGGAGTGCGGGATTCCTACTGGTCCTAATCCAGCCTCTGGCAGCCATGGGGAATGTGTGCGGTTGCCGTGTGAGCCTGGCGTGCGTACACGGTGCCCCTGGGGAGCTGTTGTGGGTTCCTCGATCAATACAAGACACCACGCTCTCTGGCAGATCAGAGGAGGGGGAATGGGAGGCAGGGTCCACCATGGACTGAGCTGTTCAGCACGAGTGAGGGGCTGGCTCTGGGGTGTGACGGGACCTGCGGGGTGACTGCGTGGGATTCGAATGTCTCTTTAAGCAAATTCCAGAACGCAAAGCCAGATGCGGTCATAGCGGCTGAATTTTCACTGGTTCTTTGCTCAGAGCCATGCAAGGTGTGAGGGCGGCAGGGCTTCCCGGATGGATATGGGCCAGCCCCGAGCCCTAGCTCCAATGTGTGTGTGTGGGGGGGGCGGTTCGGATCTGGGTGGGGCCCATCTCTGGTTTCAAAGCAGAGCCAGACAGCTGCCTGCACCATGCATTGTTCATGAGCTGGTAGAAGGGCCTGGGCTGAGGGCAGATTTCCCTTAGCTTGGAGAATGAGAGTGAAAGGTCAGAGCGTCTCTATTAGACTTGCAGGCTCTTCAGGGCAGAGGTGCCTTTTTGCTCTCTGTCTGTATAGCGCCTAGCACAGTGGGGCCTGGTCGGTGACTAGAGCTCCAAGGCGCCACCATCATACAGAGCTGTTACCGGGCTGCGGGAGGCCAAGCCCTGTCCCCGCACTGGAGCTTCTGTAGGATGCAGGGCTTACTTTGGAGCTGACCCCTCGCCATCCGAAGGGGCAAAGCACCAGGTTAAAAGCAGTTTTCTCTGCTGCCCGGAGAAGGCTTCCCGATGGGGCTCTTGCCTCGTCTGCCCTGGGGAGGGCTGTCGGGCGGTCCCTGGAGCCCCCCGGCCCTCCCCAGCTTGGAGGGTGCAGACTGTCACTCTGGAGCTCGTCTCTGCGGCGGAGCGGAGTTTGACAGATGCTATCACAGGCAGCGCAGGGGTCAGGCTGCTTCCCTGAACAAATGGAACGGGGAAGGTGTTGCGGGCGCCTCTTGGCACCAGTAACCACCCAGGCGCTCTCCTCTGACAGCTTTATCAAGCCTCCAGACTTCCAAATTCCATTGTTCCTGACATCTGTTTCGGTAAGTGATTAATTGCAATTAGTGAACGGTTTGAAAGCCCGTGGAAGAATATTCAGCAGAAAACTCGTCAAGATTAATGAGTGGTGGCAGTTGTCAGAAGGGCTGCTGCATTTCCTTGATGCCGCGGCGAAGTGGAGGTGCAGGAGGCTTGGCAAGAGCTGAGGAATGGGAGCCGAGGTCTCCCCTCCCCCCTATGCCTGCTGCTCTCCCCCTCCCCCTCTATAAAATAACACAGGATGATTTTTCATCCCGATGCATGAATTATCCGCTAATGTGCTATTAATAAAGCACTGTGGAGTTTCACCGAGATTAGGTCCTAAATCATGCAGAATGAATTTTAATGAGTCCAAAATACACTGTCATTAGCCACTCTGTGGGCCCAGTTTAAAATAGGTTCTAGCCCATGTTAAAGTCCAGGCCAACTGAATCGGTCTGTCCCTTGTGTAGCGTTCCTGGGGAGACAGTGGCCAGGAGTTGAGGCGCTGTTAAATCTCCCTTGGTTTAGAAACAGCAGATCCAGGCTAAGATGGTGTGTGATGACCGAGGGAGCTGTTACCCTGCTGTGCAGCACCAGCACTGGGCCCAGCAAGCCCCTGGATTTGAACCCTAAGATGGAAGTGATGGGCTCGGGGTCCACAGAGCGGCATCCATTGAATGCTGCCGGCATCCCAGCCATCCGTCCAGCACTGGACAATCAGGCCCTCCTGGCATGGCAACTCTAGCATAGGTTCTTCCTGGCCTTGTATTGTGAATAGAGACAGGACCGTGCTGTAGTGCTGAGATCCAGATTCCAGGAGGAGAGGGTTAAGTGCTAGAGTGGTCCAAAACGTGGGGAGTGGGGGTGCATCCAGGGTTTCGGTTTTGCCCTGCCTCGCAGAGGTGGGCCAGCCCTGAATTTCACATCCAGAGCCCAACATTCCCAGAGCTCCGGGGCTGGGTTTTCAGGTTGGCCTCCATTTAGCTGTAGAATTAATAGCATCTCCCACTCCTTTCCTTTTTGAGAGGGGATGTGAGAAGGATGGCTCTCCCCACCACCGCGGGGCAGTCCCCTCTGGGGTGGAAGGCGGTAGGTAGCTGTTTAACAGAGGGGAAGCATAGAGCAGTCACTGAGTTACGCAGATTCAGAGAGCGGAGCACAGAGGAGAGCTGGACGTGCGGAGGAATGTGAACGGTGATTCATCCCGCTTTGTACCCATAGCCAGACGCAGACCTGGAGTCTGTCTTCTCCTCTGCTACTGACACCCTCTGAAGCCTTTGGCAAGTCCCTTCCCCTCTCTGCTCTTGCCTACTCTGGGAAAACTGCCCATTGCTGACAAGAGGAACAGTGCTGAATAGGGCTTAAACTGCAAGTGCAGCCCAGGAGAATGCCTGATCAGCAGCCTTAGCAGAAGCCACTAACCACACTTTGTTCTGAACAATGCTTGCAACTAAACAGTGTTCTGCACCTGTCGTCTGCAGGAGAGAATCTTCTTGGAGAAGATGCTGTGTCTCTGCCTTCGCTCCCTCTCTGTAAAGGGGGGTTAACGATACCAGTCTGCCTGGGTAAAGAGCTCTGGGAGGTACCCGAGTGTTTATATCACTGACACAAAGGCATTTCACAGCAGAGTCTTGCGCTGACCCCAGGGCGCTGCTCTTCCTTGGGGGAGAAGAGGCAGCGAATGATGGATTGTTCTAAAGGTGGGGGGTGCATATCTTTGCCTCCAGCCTGCATGTGTGTCTGTTCTCGTGTGTGTGTGTGTGTGTGTGCACAGCACTTGCTGTGCTGCTGGTTTTCAGGGAATTAGCTCCGCGGGCTGTGTCTGAGTCACATTAAGCTCTCTAAATACCACTGCCTCGGCTTGCGTGGAAGCAATAGCTCCGTCGGGGAGCTCTGTCGGGCGCACAGAGACAGCAGGCGCACGTGTCCGCGAGCCGGCTTGCTGTGTGTCCTGGGGTTTGCAGAGGGAGGGGCTGTTCGAGGCTCACTCCCAGGCCTGTCGGTCACAGGGGGGACCCATTGGGAGCCAGGCGGGGATAGTGATCCAGCTTGATCCTCTGAATGAGAGGCTGGGGAAAGAAAGATCTGCCTCATCCACTCCCCTGGCCAGTACCAGGCAGTCCTCCCATTGTATGTTTCCAGGTGGCAGTGCCCTAAGACTGCTGCTCCTCCCCTTCCCCACTGGGAATACTTTCCAGTCTGCACCCTGCCCGCCCGCTGGAAGGCCCAGGTGCCATAAATGCCCAGACGCCGGCTAAGCCGAGAGACCCGAGGTCTCGTTTTCCCCTTTGACCAGACTCCTGCCTTTCCAGCGAGCTAGCAGGGGCAGCTGGGCCGCCAGCCCGTGCTGAGCTGCGCACTGGTAGCGGGAGGAAACCCACCTGACCGCTCTGCGGCGGGAGAGGGAGCGAGGCGGTGACATCTGCTTCTGCAAACTGGTTTTAATGATGAGGTCAGCGCAGCTGAACCCTCCAGCAACACGGGTGCAGGCTGTCTCCAGCCACTTCTGGCCTGGGAGCAGGTGGCTCCAGGGCACACTTCATCCAGCTGGGTTCCCGGGTTACCACAGCCATGAAACTTCCCATTAACCGGCCCTGGCTGGGGAAAACCGATCTCTCCCCGCACAGCCCCCGCCGCTGTTGGAGTGAACTGCACGGCCCCATTGGGCGGCCCTGTTCCTCTGGGGCTGCGTGGGCCAGAGGTCTCCAAAAGGGGAAGGTCCAGCAGGGGGAACAGTAAGAGGCCGGAGTGCCCCCCCACACCCCGCCGGCCCCCAAAGGGAGAGCTGGAGAAGAGCAGTGAGAGTTCAATGCTGCTGCCACCAAGCCTGTCCCCAGGCTTTGCAGAACCGGTGAAGGCAGCAAAGCCCTGCCCCATCCGTCTTTCCCCCTGCCCTGCCCTTTCCCCCGCCAGCCAGGCTTGGGCAGAGGTCATTGCCCTGTTTGTACAGCCTTGCCCCCCCTCCGAGGGCACCCAGTGGGTGGCTGAGTCTCCCCAGACGGGGAAGGGAGGAGATTACGGCTAGCTACCAGGCAGGTCCGTGGGGCTCAGCACTGCCTGGATGGGTGCTGGTGGGTGTGTTGGCCCAGTGCAGCATTAGGGCAGCCCTAATCCCCAGCCGGTTCTGGGGTTCCCATCCGATCTGAACCCCTGGCAGGGAGGGGAGCTGTATGGGGGGACCGTGTGAGGGGGCTGGGGGATCTAACTCACCAGGCCCTGCCTGCGGCTGGGGCAGCACAGAGGTGACCCTGCGGCCCGGCTGCCATCTCTTCCCCCGCCCTGAGTTAGGCTAAGAACTGCCGTGTCGTGGCCAGTCCAGCAGCCGTGCTGTGGTCTGGGTGGGTGTTTGTTCCCCGACAGCCCGTCCTGGCTGAAACCAACTGGGGTGGGGAAGCTGTGACAGGCGTGCACCAGCCAGGACAGAGCCATGGCAGGAGAGTGACGGTGATCCAGAGACCCCCTCCCATTGCAGCCTCTTAGACATAGATGCAAAGCCGTGAAAGACAGAGGCACCAGGGCGCACCCCTGGGACAGCCGGGCAGGCTGGCTGCGGGGCTCACGTTCGACTTGCATTGTTTGTTTGTTCCTGCATTGCTGCTGCTGCTGCTATTTTTTAAACCAAGCAACACCACCACAAATCCAGCCAGCTCCTCAGAGCAGATTGTTTGCTTTGACCTGACCGTGCTGGTCAATGGCCCAAACGTTCAGGGGCAGTGGCCCTGGCCCCTTGCAGTGTTTGGCAGCATGGTTCAGGAGTGTGTGGTGGGGGGAAGAGTTTCTGGCTGGGCAAAAACTCGGCTGTGCGCAGGCCGGGACGTTTTGCCTGCTCCGGATCGGGTAGTGAGAACTCCAGCCGAGCGGTTGCTCAGACGGTTGCCGTCAGCCAGCGTTTTTGTGTGTGCAAAAATGTAGCCGTGAGAAATGCACGGGCAAAACTGCAGGTGTGAAAATTCTCGTGAGGGTCCCTCGCCAAGGTCCCTCTGCAGACGCAGTCCATTAAGCATGTGGCGAGGCATTGGAACAGCTCTGGCAGAGGCTAGACAGAGGGAGGGAATTTCCTCTCCCCTCCCAGCCTTGCCCTGTCATGTCTGTTTGATTTATTGCTCTTTTCGGGTGGGGGGGAGGGGGAGCGGCTGCTGCAGAAAAGCCACTTGAGGTGGAGGTCAGAGGCCAGGGGTGGCAGGGGTCAGTGCGGTTCAGAAGTTAAAGGCTGTGGTCGGCTGCTGGACAATTACCCAGGAAAGCCTGTTTGTTCGGCCTGGTGGATAATTAATGTGACAAGCAGAATGAGGGTCAGGGAAGATAGACCCCCGGTGACCTGCCTCGCTGGAGGGCATTAGAGTCAGGGGCTTAGCCTTCCCCTGACACCATCTGCCTGGGCAGGGAGCGGGGCCGGGGGGCTCTGGCTGTCTGCGGCGCGCAGCAGATGGCGGGTTTGACGAGGGAGAGGGTGTACTTTGTTCTGAAGAGCTTTGGGGAAAAAAAAAAAAGACAGGCTGCGAAGAAGGGAGGGTCACCCCGCCCCTCCCCTCCGGCTGTGCTTTGTAGTCGGGAGCCCGGCGTTGTCACCGCGCCAAGAACGGGACTTCAAACGCGCCCCCCTCCCGCCTGGCACCTGCCGTGCGTTTAGAAGGTGCCAGGGTGGGCAAGATCCCCTGAGGCCCCTCGCTGGTGGGTCTGGGGGCTGTGCGGGAGGGGTCCCCACAGGAAGCTGTGCTTGGAGCGGGATCTTCATCTGGACGCTGGGGTCCCCTTCCCCAGCTTCCCTGCTGCCTCCCGCTGGGGATGCTGGTGCTGACGGGGCCCTGGGAGCCAGTGTGCGGCTGTGGAACCAGCTACCGCCGGAAATGGAGATGGCCCTGAGACCCGCTGCTGGGCCTCCAGAAGGGGCAGAGCGCATGGCGTCCTCCAGCCGTGTGTGGTGCTGAGGCCACTGCCGTGTTTCCCCCTTCTCCCCCCGGGAATGTTAATGAGCGGAGCTAAAATGTGGCGGGGGTGTTCCCCTCGTACCCGTGGGAGGTGGCTGGTCCTTGGCTCCAGGAGGGGCAGGGAGAGGGATGGAGATGTGCAGCCTTGCCACGCAAAGCCCAGCAGTTTGCGACCACCCCAGGCACGTGCCAGGTAGAGCCCAAGCCAAAGACTAGCAAGGAAACCCCAAACCCACCGGGCGCTTCAGCCTTCGCTCGGCCCTTGGAGCAGGCCCGCTCTGGTCAAGGGGGCTGCGGTTAGGTGCAGTCCTTGCTTGACGGGCCTGTATCGTACCCCCAGCCACCGGGGCCACAGTCTCCTAGGGGAGAAGTTCTGGCTAGACTGTTCGAGGGGGGACACCTTACCAGGCTGTCTGCGGCCACCTGCCAGGCTCAGCCAAGAATACACCAGGCCGGAGTTTTCTTACACTTGCGCAGACGGTGATTTGATTGCAAGCTTGTGGGGCAGGGACCCAGGGTAGGCATGGGACAGCGCCACAATAGAAATAATACCAACCCCCTCCCCCAGTGAGGTCAGCGGGGCTGTTGCTGAACAGTGGGTTTGTCCCTTCAGCAGTAGCCCAGTGTGTAAATCACAGGCGCAGGGAGGCAGGAGAGGAGGTTTCTCTCTCTCGGGGGCTGTGGGGTGAATGCCGCGTTCACCTCTGGGCTCCTCCGCGCGAGAACAATATGGACAAGTTGGATGGGGGAGCAGGGAGGAGCAAAATAAATGTGTCAGTTTTGCTGAACACCCGCAAACCCATGAAAACTCTTTCCGGGGATGATCACTGAAATGGACAGATGGGCGAAGTCAGAAAGGTGCTGCTTGGGAACGTGAATGGAAGGAGATTGCTTTGCATGTTTTGACGGGCGAGGTTGACAATGTGTGTTTGAACGGTTATTAAGCTTTAACTTTTTGAATCTCCGAGTCTGTCATTAAATAATTAGTCTGACCCCCCCCATTGTTTGACCCTCCCCCCCTCAGCATTTCCCAGAAGAGTTGAAATCAATACACGCGGAAATGCACGCTGAAAAATAAACATTGATAGTATCTGTGGAACTTCTGAATGGATAGCGATGGAAATCCCCTACGCTCTGGTAGCAGGAACAACCAGCCTCCTGACGGGGAGATGGGTTTGGCTGGGGAGTCGTCTGCCAGGTCACCCCGTCGCTTGCGGTGCTTACTGTTGATTATTTGTGTTGTCATAGGGCCTAGGAGGCCCAGTCATGGAGCAGGCCTCATAGTGCTAGGCGCTGTACAAACACAGGACAGGCACTGGGCAGACTGTGACTAACTGAGGAACATCCAGGGGCACTGGAGGCGGCAAAGTGCTGTGCTGCCCGTCGCCGGGCAGCATCATGAGTGCTGGGGCTGTCGTCCTGCACACAGAGAGTGGGGGTGGCTCTCTCCCCGTGGCATGGCGGCGTCACTGGCTGCCTGGCATGGCCGCACCATTGGGTCGCTGTGAATACAACGCAAAAGCAGAACCTGCCCCACGCCCCAAGTCAGCGACCCGAGCCGTCAGCTGGGCCTGGCTGAGGGAGGCAGATTTTTGGGCTGGCTGATGCGCCTGGTGGTTGGGAATAAGGGGCTCAAATCCTCAAGAGGCGCCCAGGGACCAGGGTGACACTGCACCTGGCTACATGGATGAGCGGGTGTGCAGAGCCCACAGTGCCCCCGTATCCTCTCAGATGCACCCTCAGGAGCTTGGCTGTTTTAGGATGGGTGGGGATGGCCTCCTTGCCAGCATTGCTGTTCGGCCTTTGTTGACACAGCTCATGGCTCATTTAATTTGACCCTGAGCATATGCAAGGCAGCCTGTTCCTAAAGACAGAGGACAGAGCTCTAGTGACTCTCCCTCCCTGACCTTCCCTGAGAGGGAGACGCCAGTTCATCCATATCCAGGGACTTGGGGTGCTGGGCTCCTGACCCCCGATAGTCCTATGCTCTTATGGCACTGTACGGACAGAGAGCAAAAAAGCACTCCGGCCCTGAAGAGATCACAAGTCTAATCGAGTGGGCTGTGCATTGTGGAGTGTGTTTGTGTTTCTGTACGGCTGTGTTCTGGTGTGCGTCAGTGGATGGGTGATTATTGTAGCACGTGTTTGAAGATACAGCTGGTGGGAATGTTTCTGGACCGGATTGTGTTGGGAGCACTGTGGTATATGTTTGTGTGTTGTGGTGTGGGTGTGCACACAGCCAGAGGTCACTTGTGTAGGGGTTTGATGTGTGTGTGCGTGCCAGCGCGCAGTATTTGAGTGGTGCTGAGATATGAATGAATGTGTCTCTTCCCGGTATGGAGGGAGTGTGGATTGTGCTGTGTGTCTGTCTGTGTGTGTGTGTTGTGCTGTGCCGCAGGGGCATGGGGAGAGGGGATGTGGCTGGGGCAGGCAGTGCCGTGACATATCCTATGTCTGGGTGTGTCCATAGTGGGTGTGTGTGGAGTGTACCCTGCTGTGTGTGTGGTGTGTTGCTGTGGGAGTCTGAGCTGCTTTGAACCCTTTGCCTGACCCTGCCTTGCTATGCTGGGCTCACGGGCAGGATTTGCGGCTGTAATTCTGGCTTTCCCGTCTCTTAATTAAAGCCCTTGATGTGCTCCCTGCGCCGGGTCTCACCGCACATTATGCTTCATTATGTGATCACTATCTGGGGTGCTTCTTCCGATCCTCCCCTGCATCTAACTATGGCTGGATAATTAGGTGTGTTGTTCTACAGTGTTTAGAGAGACACTTAATACAGCTTTAATCACCGTCTCTCTCTCTCATTCTCACACACACACACCCGCTGGATCCCACCCACTGCCCCTCTGCCCAGCCTGGCAGCAGGTTTTGCTGCTGTGTTTTTCCTCTGAAGAGAAAACCTGCGTACGGGGTAATTACAGGCCACAAGGCAGGTGCTGCTGCTACTGGCACATCAGTGTGTGTGTGTGTGTGTGTGTGTGTGTGTGTGTGGTGGGGGTTAGTACTGTTAGCTGGGTTTCATCACTTGCTCACACCGCAGAGAGCGAGCAGGTCGATGTTAAGCAGCAGCAGAAGAAAAAACCCCGACCGGCTGGGGGCTTGGCCTATAAACGTGCATTGTTGAACCCTTTGAATTATTGCTTAGCAGGTAGCGCTCCTCTAGGGTTTCATCACCCGCGGCGATGAAGCCATCCTTGGCGGCTGCTCGGCACAGGTGCAGGCACAGATTCTGGGGAGCGTGGCTTCTGCGCGGCAGGCATGTGCCAGCACGCTGCCGTGCCTTCCAAAGGTAGCAGCCATCTGCGCGGCGATAAAAAGCCCTGAGGATGATAAATAGACAAGCCGCGCTTTTATTGGATTGCAGTTTAGAAGCAGCCACTTTGGGTTTGGCGTGGTGCTAACGACAGACTCTGCGGGCGCCTTGCCAGCCGTAGGACCTGGCTCCTCAGCCCCCTATGTCAGACTGTGGCCGTGCGACCTTGATTCTTGCCGGGGAGGGGTTTGCTATAGGGGGGACAAGCTGTCTCCGGGGGCTGTTTCTCCGCCGTTGCCTAGCAAGAGCGGGAGTGCGGTGGTTAAAGTGCAGAGTTGTGAGCTGGGTTCTAATGCCAACTTTCTCTGGATCTTGGGCAAGGTGGCAGGCCTCGGGGTTTGCCTCAGTTTCCCTGTCTGTACAATGGGGAGGATGATGCTTGGCTGCCTTGCTGCAGAGGGCAGCTGTGCTAGACCCATTAACATGTGTGACTTTGCGTTGAGATCCTCCAGTGCAAGGAGCTGCTGGGCACCCAAAAGATACTGGTTCTCATCCCCCGGAGCTCTGCTGCTGGGGATAAACCAGGGGTATCCCCAGCCCCATCCCACAGATTCCCCCATTTGGAATTTCCTGCTTCTTGGAAGCGCTGAAGAAGTAACTGGACCAAACCATCCCACCCTAGCTGTTGGATTTGATGATCTGAGCCCGGTGTCTGTTTTTACAAAACCGCTGCCTTTCCCCATTTTGACCCCTCTCCGGTTCAGGGGGGGTGCATTTCCCAGCATCCTCCCTGCTGTATCACGCCATCTTTGTGGAGCCTGCAGCGGGGAAGATGCTTGCGTCTCCCCCGATGGCATTGCTGAATCAGAGATCTGGGGGGGCGAGGTGGGGAGTGTCACTAGGGGGGAGCTTGGGGAGGATCAGAGATGCACAGACCCCCACCTGAGCCAGTGCTCCAGCAGCGCTGGGTTGGCGTGATGACCCTGCCGTCACCTGCAAGAAACAGCTTGTCAATAATGGAATAGAGAAAATTGCAGCGGAAATGGGTTTGATTTGCTTTGTATCTCCTTAATGCGTTCACCCCCCAGGCGCCTGTTGAGACGCAGCGCAGAGAGGGAGAGAGGCGGGGAGGGGAGGGGAGCGTGCGCCTGGGCAGCCGTGTGCCAATCGCAGAACCTCCCCGAGTCGCTAGGCACTTACCGGGGGCTCAGCTTTGGATCCCAAGAGCCCAAGCTTGCAGCCCTCGCTCAGGCAAAATTCCCCAGGCCCCATCGCGTAGCCTCTGTGCACAGCGCCCCCCTTGGCGCCGGCGGGATCAGCTGGCTCTGGCCCCACCTTGGTATCCCTGTGTCACTCTGTGTGCGCAGTTGCTGGGACGCATTGCTGGCTCCTCGTTCGAGAGGGGGGCCTCCCTCTAAGGACTGGCTGCTTGCCCCACTGGCTGGTCGGTGAAGCTCTAGGAGGATCAAGAGATTTGTCCACCACGCTGCTCTGCTGCCGCCTGTATCTTTCCATGCCCACCTGGCGCCTTTGCACCGGGCCATCACGAGAGGGCACCAGTGAGCGCTTGGGTGCGGATCTTGTTCCTCAAGCTGAGCTCCCTAGCCAGGACCCCACGCTCCCTAGCTGGCCTGCAGTTCACTTAGACGCGGCTGCAATAAAAGCTCAGTCCAGGCTAAGGTGGGGGGCAGAGCTGGTGTGGGGAGAAGAGGGTGATACTGAGCACAGGGCCGAGTATTGGGAAGCTTTTCCTGTTGGTCAGATCATCCCACGGTCCTCTCCTTTGTGATGATTTTGATCCCCAGGACCCGCGGTGCCAGGCGCTGTCCAAATACGGAACAAAAAGGCAGACCCTGCCCCAATGAGCCGCAAGCTTGCCCCAGGCACTGGAGAGCGGGCTGCTGGGAGCAGTCTGGCATTGCCGGGGGGGGGGGGCAGGCCAATCAGGGTTACTGAAGAGGCCTTCTGCATCCCTAGGGCCAGGGTTTTGGAACGGGCTCAGCACACTGGGTGCCCGTGAATATCTGCTCCTGATTTCGGTGTCTGGAGGGGAGGGGAGCTCTCCAGAAAGCCAGGCCCAAAGTGTGGGTGCTCGGCGCCTGGACATGTGGGCCTGAGCTCCCTGGAACGTCTGCCTGCTGTCGTCTGCCGTGGAGTCTGTTCATGTCTAAAGAGCCCCAGGGAGGGAGGGGGCAGGAGGGGTGAGCCGCTGAGCTGGGGATCCCCTGGCAGCATTGAGCAGCGCTGCCTTGAAACCAGACGCGGGTCGGGGCAAATCCTTGGCGGGCGGTTTTTGAAAGCTGCCCACCGAAGGATGGGTTCAGTGACTGGGGTGGGAGCTCCCAGGTGGATGAACCCCAATGCCGGCTCTTCCTGTGTCCCTCCCAGCTGGTCAGTCCGAGCCCCCAGGACAAGAGAGGAGCCACCCCTCCCCTCCTTTATCTATTATCTCGCCATGACACCGGTCTTGGGGCAGGAACACCACAGAGCAATTTCCAGGCCGGCTGGGGCTGTTGCTGCTAACAGGTGATCCCTTACTGTGTGGTGTTCTCTCTGGGCTTCACAGAGGAATCTGTAATGAAGTGCAGCTGTGAACTTCGGTTTTGGGTCAGGAAGGCAATTTCTCATCTCCTTTCATAGCAATTGAGTAGAAAATTCAGTAGCTGGGATTTTTCCTCCCTTTCCTCCTCCCCCTCCCCCCTTTTCATGCTTATGGGATGAGGCAGCCTGAGTCAACGCGGACTGTTTCAGTGCTGGCTGAGGTGAGGAGCCAAGGAGGGGAGAGAACTTGGGCCTGGAGGATTTGCAGCTTGGGTAGCTGTCCACCCTAGCTGAGTGCTGCTTGGAACGGGTTCTTTGTGGTTTCCCTTCTGTGCACTCCCATGGTAATGGCTGCTGCATTCCTTTCTGTAACATCGCGGTGCCTGTCTACAGCATCCCAATAGATCTGTGCAGTGGAGCGTGGGCCCGATCCAGCATGGGGCTGAGGGCCTTCAGCTCCCATGGGCTCCAGCACAGATTGCAGAGGTTGTTTGGATGCCCAGGATAGTGGCATCTGGGGAGCATAAACACAGGACTGGGAAGCTAATCTCATCCCAGCTCTGACATCGACTCCTGCTGCAGCCTTGGTCAAGATGCCTAACCTCTGTGCCTCAGTTTCCCCACTTAGGAAATGAGGCTGATTAATTAATTTGATTTACAGCACCTACCCCAGTGAGAAACTGTATGCCACTTTGCATGGGAGGAGTGTTGCACAACTGCTAAATCTTATCTGTATCAATACCTCCGTCCCCCAGCGATGGGTGCTCTGTAAAACCTTAGCTTGGTGATTCAGTTACCTTGTCCTCCCCTGTGGCGTCCCAGTGGGCGATAGTCTGCGGGCAGGAGTGTGTGTGCGTTCGGTACATTCGGCTCATAGGCTGCCAGTGAGAGTGACAGCCAGGTCGGCCTGTCTCTTTAATTGCACGTTACCGTGCCGCCTGAAACGGCTTTCTAGGCACAGCTTAGGTCACCGCGCACGCTCTGAAGCCAAGATGGCTGACTGCAGCCCTGCTTACAGGGAGCTCTTAATGAAGATACTGAGAATTGGCAAGAGTCATGACTGTCCACCTCCCTGAAACGAACTCCCATGTTAAATGCTGCCTGCCAGGCTGTCAGAGCCTGCACGGCTCTTACGTCAAACCTGGGAGGCAGGGCGTGGGTTTGCACTCAGTTCCTCGGGAGTAGCCGGATGAACTGCCACTGACGCTAGCAGTTACGCTGCTCTAAAATCGGGATACGTGGATGGAGGGTGAACCTTTGCCTGGAGGACTGAGGCCACAGTCTGCTCTCTGTGCCCCAGGCCTTGTTGAGTCACATGCGTGGAGTTAACTGAGAGCGGAATTTAGCCTCTCCCCTTCAACTCTCGTGGTTCCCGTATCTGGAAGCATGGCCAGGGGGATTCTGGCTGAGCTGGCGCTTTTATTTACAGCAAATAAAGCTGTGTAATAAAACAAGTTTTTGGGCTGCGCGAAACGCTGGCCCTTGGAGCCAAAAGTTACGGCGGTTGTGAAATCACCAAAGCCTCTGCAGGCAATCGCTGTCCAGGCCAGCGCGGGGGAATTCCAGCCTCGCTCACGGCGGGGTAGAGCTGGATGAGATCCATGTGGGACTGGGGGGCTCTCGCTCGCTGTGGGGGAATGCTGGAGGCAGGTGTGAGTGGAGCCCAGAACCTGGAATGGGCCCAGGCCAGATCCAAACCACCCTGTAGCCTGGATGCCATTCAGGTCAGGGGCTTTGGTTTGGCCTGTTATAGCTGCAGTGACGTGCCCAAGATAGGAGCAACCTTTGACTATTGGGGGGTCAGTCCAGGCCTGTCTGCCTCTCTCTATTGTCCCATTGCCGCCACTCCTCTCCCCACTCCTGTAAGGACCCTGACAGTTTGCTAGCACAAAGGTGTTTCCCTGCCGGATGCTAATGTGTCTCTGGAAGTCAGGCCTGGATCAGATTAAGAGCCATCTTTGTGCCTGGTAAAGTGACCCATAGCGAGAGAGAATAATTGGGTTTTAATACGACGAGTGGGGAGCAGGAACAGTTTGCAACTCTGCCCTTTACGAGGGTTTGCAATTAAAACGATTATGTCTTGAGAGTCAAGCTGTCTGACTCCTTGCATACATAATGTGATGACGCTTGATAGCCTCCCCTTCCTCCTTTCTTTATTTTTTCACATGCTGAAAGATGCAGAATGAAGGCCAGGATAATTAACACTCAGGAGCAGATCCGAGGCCGCGCGGCGTGGGGAAGCAGATGAAGGGAATTAATTACACTGCACCTCTAGCCTGGGCTTGCTTTGGTACATGTCACCTCTTTGCACTAGCCAGGACGGCTCATTCTCAGCTGGTGCTTTGCAGCGGGGCTTTGGTGGGAAATGAGAGCACCCCTCTTCTCTCGATGCCTGCATGCTCCCCGCCCATGCTGCTGTTCCCCTTGATATTCCTGTGCCCCTTGACGTGCATGCATAGCTCCCTCTGGGGCCATGTTCAGTGGCGGGGTGGCCCCAGAAGGCTGGGTAAGAAGCTGGATGGATTCCCACAGGCTTTACTGCCGGCAGCCCTTGGTTTGGTTGCTGTGCAGCGGTGGTTGCATTTGCACGTTGCTCCGCTCTGGTGTGTGCGGGGGCGTGTTCACGAACGTGCGTGCGTGTGTCTGCATTGACACGTTTATCGTGTTCGTGAGCGAGTGTCTGGCTGTGCATATCCATCCCCTGATGGGCTCAGGACCTGATTCCGCCCAGCTCCTCTGGATCCCCGTGGGAGCTGCTGTTCCTCCACATGACTGGCCTTTCGAGATGTGGGGGCCAGTTCCACCCCTGGGGGGTCTCCATGGGGATCAGCGAAGCTCCAGCTGAGATGAGTTTGAATCAGTCTCTGGCTTTCTAATGTGGCCATCACCGTGGTATCAGGGCACCAGCAACAAGACACCAACTCTCCAGGGATTCCAGAGGCCTGGATATCCCGCCCACCCTCTGCCATGTGATTCCCTCTGTGGCAGGTGCGGCCGCTGGGATTGCGATGAGGGCATGGGGACAGCAGCTCCTAGGGCTTGCTCCCACCCCGATCCCCTGGGAGGAAGCTGGTAATGAGCCTCGGCCAGAGAGGAGAGTTCCTGACCCGCCAGCTGTGGCCGAGGAGGGGCGACATTCGCGGTCACGTCTCAGAGCGTTGCGAAGTGCCAGAATTAGCGCTCGGCCTCATCCCTCCTGCGAGAGAGACGCAAACGCCCGCCGCAGAGCGGGCAGCATCCTGGTGCCCTGCTTATTAAGGGAAAGAAGGAAAACACCCCTGCTCTGTCTGCCGGTGCCATAGCAGAGGCGGGAAGCAGTGATACGGGGACATTAGCAGGGGGCCTAGGGTAGCCATTTAAACCAATTAATTTATATGAGGGAAGCGGTTAAGGCTGTCGGCTGGGCCTGTTATCCGGCGGGGGCTGCGTCAGCTTCAGAACGCTCTCCCAGATCGAGGTCAGCGGCAGGAGGAACCCTGTGCATGAGGTTGGCTGCTTTGCAGCACTCAGAGATGCATTGTTTCCTTTTCATCAGTTCCAGGCTGCCCCAGGTCCCCTCTTAGTAGGAGGCAGCTGCAGCTGAACTGTTCTGAGCTCTGCCTCGCTGGGGAGTAGGGGAGTCTGTCGCTTATTAACCAGCATCTGCCCCTAAATGCCGAGGTTACTTAGTTCTTCTTTCTGAGAGCGTTCAAGCACTTTGCAGGCACTGGCCTGACTTACCTGCACTGCTCCCTTTGGGATGGGTGGGAACTCTTAGCTCCATTTTACAGAGAGGGAAACTGAGGCACGGAACAGCCTGATTGCCAGAGGAGAAGGGCCGCCCCACAGCTCCCACTGACCCCAGAAAATTAGGTGCTAACTGACCATCCAAAGGTCACACAGAGAGCCTGGGGAAGAGCTGGGAGCAGAGCATGGGTCTCCCGGCCCCAGACCCCTGCTGTAACTGCTAGATTGCCCTCCTCCGCTGGGGTCGGCTCGCACAGGTCAGAGGCCTGACCTGCTGGCTTGGCCAGACTTGAGCCATCTCTGTTTTTCCCCATTCCCACATTTGCAACGGGAGTTCTTGGATTTCAGCCGGAGCTAAACCCAGGAGGAACCTGCCTGCCTGGCGAGAATTAGGGTCCTGGGATGTCAAGAATCAGAGGGGTAGCCATGTTAGTCTGGAATTGCAGACGTGACAAAGAGTCCTGTGGCACCTTAAAGACTAACTAAAGTATTAGCGCATAAGCTTTCGTGGGCTAATTCCCACTGCAAGCATCTGACGAAGTGGGTATTAGCCCACGAAAGCTTATGCTCTAATACTTTAGTCAGTCTTTAAGGTGCCACAGGACTCTTTGTTGGTCCTGGGATGGAGACTCTTCAGAGCAGAGGGGGCAGATTGGGCGGAGGATGTTACCCCACTTTGGAGCCTGGGGGATCTCGGGTGAAGAGGTTCCAGCCAGTGCCTGGCCCTGGTTCTATCCAGATACTGGACGAGGGTGACAGTATCCAGCCCTGTTAATTGAATGAATTCTCCTTTCTCTCTCTCGGGTGTCAGGGACATTAAGAATTGATGCCTGATTCGAGATTAGCCGGTGTGCGCTTCCGACGGCTGGGCCGTCGCGGTGCGAATGGGGAGCCAGGGCCTGGACAGGTCAGACTGTAGGCAGCCGATTTCAGGTGGAAAAGACATCGATACGGCGTGGGGGCGGTGAAGAGGAGCGCGGATCAGTGGGGCCGCTCTCTGCAGCCCCACACCTTGCCCTGGCCTTGTGTCACCAGCGGAGCCAGGGAAGGGTCCAGGCTGCGGGATAGCACAGCCGAGCTGGGGGTCCCTGTTAGCCACATGGAAGTGGGCAGGCTTCTGGCGCCCTCTGACCTTTGCGCCAGATTCCCGCGCCCAGCGGGCTGGGAGAGGCTTTCTCGGGGGGTGGGGCTGGAACAGGATCGCAAATGAAAACTCCCCCTAGAGTCCAAACTGGGCCGGTCAAACCCTGCAGGGCAGGCTGTCGGTGCAGCCATGTCTTGGCAGTGCTGCCTCCCCCCAACCGTCTCCCCTTGGCAGAGTCTGGCCTCCCCGCACCTGCTCTATTGTCTCCCGCCGACCTCGAGGGGAGCGGAAGAGGCGCAGCCGGGCCTGTGACAGCAGCTGCCTGCCTGGCCGTGAATCCCAGGAATTTGGCAGCGCTGGAGGGTGATGGCTAACTCCTCCTGGCCTCTGACCCGGGAGGATGATACAAGCTGTCTTCTGTTTCTCTTCAGACTGATTACGGGGTCAGGACAGCGGCTCTCCCTGTCTCGCTCGCCCTGATAAAATGTCTCGAGTGCTCACGACACAATAGATCTGTCAAGCTTCTGGCACAAGCAAAGGGAGGGGAGGGGGACAAAGCGGGGGCCGTGTCTCCAGCCTCGCTGGCTGCTCCTCTTACCCCTGCGCCGGCTGGGGGGCTCCGAGGCACAGCAGCTAGCAGCCTCTGGCTGGGGCTGTCCCATGCCTGCTGTAGCGCATTTAGAGACCTGGGGTGGGACGGCTAGACCCCAGCCTCCCAGGATGGCGTTGGCATGTTAGTTTACCTTGTCGGGAGAGTAGGGTCAAACCCAATTGGCCCACTCCAGCAGGGAGGGAGGACTTCCTGCTCTGACTTGTTCCCACTTCGGCCCTTTTGCTGATGTTGGCAACACGGTTCCCAGCTGTCCCCTGCATGGACCCCACCAACTTGCCTCTTGCAGGCCTGCAGACAGGCAGCGGGGGGCAAAGGCTGTAGTCTGCAGGAGACCTGATCTAGAGGTGACAGGCTCCCCGTCCTACCACCGCTCCCTGGGTTGCTGTGTATCTGGTCTGAGGGGCTGTACGGCTGCCATCTCCCAGGGAGTACAGGGCCCATCCCTGTACCTTAGCCAAGTGTGGAGATCCTGTGGGAATCGATGGACTCTCACGTAGGCTGGTAAGAGCTGAAGGACCTGTTGTGGTAGTGGTGATGTGTTTGTGGTGTTGTAACACTTGCAGGCCTCTGGTGAAATCAGGGCCCATGGTCCGCTCGTTCGCTGAGAGAGACCATTGCTTCCCTGGGGAGCTTGCAGTCTGAAGAGATGAGCAGACAAAGAAGGGGAGAGGAGACAGAGGGGAAGGTCACAGGCAGAGCTGGGAGTAGGACCCAGGTGTCTGGCTCCCTGTTCAATGTCCTGCCTGCTAGACCATGGCACAGACCTTCCTGGGGGGGCTGGCTGGCTCTGAGACTCCCCAGCCACACTGCAACATGGGGAGGTGTGTTCTCGTCGTGTCTTTTTGTAACGCACAGATTGGCATGGTTTTTCTTCAGAGTCCTACACAGAGTCCTAGAACCCAGGGCCAGCCACACACGGCTAATGACACTGCAAGATGAAATATTCAGCTCCCCTTCCCTGTCCTAATTACCCTGGCTAATGGGAAGGGCTCTTCACTGCTGACTTGACGGCCTCTTTATGAATTGCAGCATTATCTGTTCAGAGCATCCAATGATTTTTGTTCACATGTCGTATCCAGCTCTGCTCAGATCCTGCTGTCTGGGAAATTAACAGCATTGAGTCCTAGAAGTGACGGAGCTGCCGATTTCGCCAAAGGGCTGATCGATGGGCCACAGGAGTTTTGCCAAACCAGGTTCCTGCAGATATTAACCCTGATGGATTTGTCTTTGTTAGAGGGAATTTAGTTCTAGTGAAAGGCACCAGACTGACAGCCCTGGGGACCAAACCTCGCCATGGATCCGCCAGAACAGGGGCAGTGCTGGCCGGGTCAGGGCAAGTCATTCCAGTGTGACTCAGCCCTCGCTTCGGTCTTCATGGCCCGGTCTCCTGTCTGGCCATCCACCCACCCACCCAGGTGGTATCCGGGTGCCTCCAGAGTGTAACAATCTCTTTCCTGCTCCCCAGCCAAACCGGTGGTTTTACCTATGAGTAGGGTGTGTGTGTGTGTGTCAGTGAAGGAGACAGATTTGCTTCTTGTTCTGGCCCAGCTGAGGTCTGGTGTCCGGTGTCTCCTGCCGCAGCGAGCTCCATGGCGGATGGGAGTTCTGTCTCCCAGGCTCCCCAGCCTGCCGCTATTGGCACTTTCTTTGTTCTGTTGGCCGGAGGTCTGGGTGCCCAGGGAGAGGGGGTCTCTCACGGCACGGGGGCTGGTCTCATGGAGAGTCAGACTAACCAGAGGAGCCCTTGAGCTGGCCAGCGGGATATCAATGCAGAGGGCAGGGCCCCAGATCTGTGTGACTCGAGTGGCAGCATTTTGTGCCAGTGGGAGCTTGCTCCTGGCACATGGCTTTGTTCAGTGCCTGCCCTCCCTGCCCGTTTGCCAGCAGACGTGCTAACCAGCACCAGTTGCTCCTCCTTTGGGGAATGCCCACGAAGCAGATGATTTGAGAAGGTGGAGGGAGAAGGCTGATATCCCACACCCCACCCTAGAGCCCGCTGTCCTCCAGCGTTCTGTGGCATTTCAGACTCCCGCTCAGTCCCACTCCCGAAGGCATTGGGACTTGAGGGAAAGCCTGTAGGATTTAGCTGTCAGGCTGCGCAGCAAACACTTGAACAAAGCCAAGGTGCTGAGCTGTTACTAATGAAGTGGCTTGTCGCAGGGCAAGGATTTTACTTCCAAACGTTCAAACACAGGTTCAGAGGAGCAGTGCAAAGGGCTCTCTGAGATGGTCTGGAGGGTGCTCACAGTCTTTGCTAGTCCGCCGATGGTTTATTTATTCCCATCGCTTAGGCGCATGTCACTGGCTGAGGGAGCTGGGAAAAAACCTTCTAATTCTTTGCTGAAGCATTCCCCAGGCGTGTATTCACACCTGCCCCCGACCCTGACTCTGGGATCTCAAGATGCTCTCCTTCCTCCCTTGCAGGGACGATTACTGCCTTCCGGCAGAGCTGAGCAGGCCTACCTGAGATGGGGGGGGGCACATCGTGCTAGGCCGTCCAGTGCTCTACCCACCACCCCCCACTGCCTGTCTCTCCATCCCTTTGTTTTTAAATCTTACCCTTTATCCCTCCTCTTTATTTCCCCTCGGTCTCTGTCGCGTTTCTCCGCTCTCTGCCAATGCTTTCCTACGCCAGCCCTCCCATGGCACCTAACGTTGAGCGTAAATAGTGTGGCGGTGTTGCCCCAGGAAGGTGCCACCGTCAGGCCCCGCTCCCTGGTGCGCAGAGCACGCACCACGTTCCCACACGCTGCTGCTCCTCACTGACCTCAGGATGCAGCCCGAGGGGTGGCCCTGCCACACCAGCCCTTGGGCCTCTCCCTTCATCCGGCCTCAGAGGTCAGTTGTGGGGCCTAGGCACACGGCGGGAGCGTGGGGTCAAACCGTCCCGCGGGAGAGGGGGCAGAGGAGCAGGGCTGCAGTTGGCAGACGAGGCGGGACGACGAGGAGGGGGAGCAGGGTCTGCCTTTCCGCCCCCATCTTGTTCCCCGTTTCCTCCCCCAGCGGCGAACACAAAAGCCAGAAGCACTGTTGCTCGGGTCTGGCAGGGAGCGGAGCGGCTGCTATTGAGAAAGAAAAAGCGCCTCCAATTAGATGCTTTGGTGCTGCAAACTTGAGGCAAGGCACTTGAACTGTCACTGTGGAACCTTAATTAGCAGCTGCGGGTGAGAGGTCAGCAGCAACTCAGCAGTCTTGACGAGCCTGCTATCAAGTGCAAGGGAGTGGGAGGAGGAGGGCGGGGGAAGGTCCTTGAGCTCAGGACCAGCCCTGGAACAGAGGGAGAGACGGAGCCGAGTTAAAAGGGAATAAAATGGTTGCTATCTCCCTCGGCTGGCACGCTGTTTGCCACGCGGATCCCCCAGTACCTCAGAGCAGCTGCTCCCAGTTCCCGCAGGCATCGTGAGCCCACCCCCGGCTCTGCGGGGCGAGCGCTGCCCGCCCCAGCGTGGGGGGGCTGACCCCCGGGCTGGGAAGTTCAACTCCAGCGGGAGGCGAGGCTGGAGGGTGAAGGGAGCTGGAGGAGCCATGCTGAGGACTGCTTCTTAGACCTGCTGGGCTCTGGCTGCCGAGGGCAGGGGCGCTGTGCTGGACATGAAGACCTGGTCATCCTTGCTCCAGAGTCTGAGTAAGTGCAAATATTTACTTCCCTTGAGTGCCTGGCAGGAGGAGCTGGAAACACAAGGTCAGATGTGTTCTGGCTCCCGGCTCGGCCTCTCCTGTGAGCCCAGTGGGGTTACCTTGGATTTACACCAGCGTACGGGAGAACAGGAAAGGCCTCGAATGGCTGAATCAACTCCCTCCACCTCCATGGAGCACTCTCGCTCTGCCTTGCACACTCGGGGACTCTCAGGTTTGCTCTGTCGTGCCAGCGGTGGGGCCAAGCGCTGGATCTGACACAGAACCCGGGAGCCTTCTCCCCTCCCGCCGGGCTCTCCTGGCCACGGTCCCGTCTCTGCCCCTGGAGTGGGAGTGTTGGGATGGGGAGAATCCAAGGCAGAAAAAGCCCCCGGGAAAACTTTGAACATCCAAACCATGCAGCTACTCTCTCTGCTGGAGCCAGCCCCGGTCCCGGTGCAGGAGGAGGAGCGACTAGACTGTGCTGGGGCGAGGCCTGGGGGAGGAGAGCGACATGCAGGGGCAGTGCTCATGGGCTGTAGCGGGAGGGGAGGGCAAGGGAAGGTGAGAGAACTGTGCAGCGTGCGGCCTAAATCCACTTCCCCTCTCACCGCGAAGCCTCGGCCCGGGTCGCGAGCCTGGTACAGCCCTGGCGTGAGACATGCTGTTAAGCTGGTGTTAGGATCTCGCTCAGAAAGTGATTCAGTGGGATTGTGGTGCAGAGCGGTACACCCTGGAGAGCGCCCGGCAGTGTTCGGGGTGCGGGGGTGCTGCACCCCAGAGAGCGCCCGGCAGTGTTCGGGGTGTGGGGGTGCTGCACCCCGGAGAGCGCCCGGCAGTGTTCGGGGTGCGGGGGTGCTACACCCCGGAGAGCGCCCGGCAGTGTTGGGGGGGTAGAGAGATGCTGCGGGATGGGGGAAGTACTGTGAAAACAGGGTGAAGGTGTTTAGGCGGGAGCCGTGGTGATGGATGATGATTAAACTCAGCTAAGGGGGCCACAAGTGCTGCTGTTTTCCATGCTGTAACTGGGGGCGGGATCCCGATGGGGCCCCCCCGTTCCAACTGCAATCAGATCCATTCTACCGCATTGCAACCTTCCTAACCTCGCCTGGCTTAGTCTCTGGCCTTCTGAGAAAGGGTTTCCGTGCAAAGTGATTGGACAGCTACTCCCAGGTGGGAAGCTGGGCCTTACTCCGTGGGCAGCGATGGAGCAGAAAGCCTGGCTTGACTGCACGTACCAGAGACCAGGGGGGTTTTCCCAGTGTACCCCACCCCCACACTGCCCCATCGGTGGCAGGACAGATCCTCCGCCTGGTAAGCAGGGCTGGTGCTTCACACGGGGGTATCCCTGTTTGAGGGGGCTCCCGTGAGGTCCCCCGAACCTCGCTTGCTGCAGGAATATGGTTTGACTGTGGAAAGCTCGGAGAGGATGAGGAGGGGGGCAGAAGAGGGGAGGCGCTTTTGTGGAGGTCACGGAAATGTGAAGATTAAAGTCCAGCGGGTGAAAAGCGCTTCAACTAAATCTGTCAGCTGCCAGATTAGGCCGCTTAAAATTTGCTGTGAGGCGGCCCTGGGCGGGCGGCGCGGTCCCAGCGTGCAGCCCTGGTGAGCTCGCCCCCTGTTGGAGCGACTGGGCCGTTTCTCTCTCCCTCCCCGCGCCATCCACCCTGCCCACGCAAATAATGATGAAAGCAGAACGTGGTGTTGGTCGCTCAGCTGTCCCTGCCTTGCCTCAGGGGCTGGAGGGGCCGCTCCCGAGATCAGCCATCAGATGTCAGATCAGGAACTCAGTGGGGCCAAGGCGGGACTCAGAGGCAGCATGGCTTGGCAGAAGGGTGCTTGCCGCCCAAGGAGGTTGTGGCGTTACCAGAGCCCTGTGGGCCCCATTAGAATTCTCCTCTCCCTCCAGACACCACCAGCGTGTTGTGAGCCAGCCAAGCAGCGCCCAGCTCTGGAGCCAGGCGTGATTGGCAGAAGCAGGCAGAGAGAGGAGCTGGGTTTAATAATGGCTCGTCATAGCCCCATCTTGTGCCAGGCCGGGTGCCGGTCCCTCCCTCCCTCTCCGTTTCCATTCCCAACTCCGATCCCTAGCACGGCTCAGGAGAGGAGCAGATGAGCTCGGTCTTGGGCACAAGCTGCTTCCCAGGGCCTTGCCCTCTGCTTGGCGATTTCACAGGCCCTGGTGGAGATTCGCAGGCACCCTCCACGCTGTAAATGTGCCCGCTGCTTCTGCCTCCGGGGCTGTTCTGGGCTGGCCCCAGGTCCGCTGGCTTGTGGAGGCTAGTGGGGGATATCGGGATCGTCTCACTCGCTTTGCTGAGGCAGAGAATAAACAAGAGCAAAGCCGGCTGGTACCAGAGACCCCCCTGCACTGTCCTGCTTCAGGTACCTGAGCCCCTGCGCAGGATTGGACCTGCCACTGCATCCCCCGAGGCCCAGGCCCTCAAGTGTCATTTATAGACTCTGAGAACTCACAGCTCATGACACTGATGAGCTGTTTGGTCTGGGGGTGTCCCCTCCCATTCTCAAGGAGACTGAAGGAGATGCTTTGGGGGGGTTGTCTGTCTGTCTGTCAGGACACATTAGAACAGTAATTCTTTGCATGTCTCTGGCTCCCTCCAGGAGCCCAGGCTAGTGGGAGTTGGGCAGTTCCCTCCCTGCTGTGGCTGTACAGCAAGAACTCCCCTTTGTGCTTCAAGCGGTTTTCTCCCGGCCCTTCCAGCTCCGTTCAAAGCCCTTCCCAGACATTGATCAATTTAGCCTCCCCTCCACGAAGTAACTGAATAGAATTAGCCCCATTTCACAAATGGGGAAACTGAGGCACGGACTGAGCTGAAGGGCCCGACTCCCAGACTTCCTGAGCGTCCTCAGCTCCTGCTAACATGGGCTGGAGCTGGGACCTCTCGGCGGCTCTGGAAGTCCCCCTCTGCTAGGCTGGTCCAAGGCCCTGACTCCCAGCCTCCTACATGAGCCCCAGGCTCCCCCCGCTCCTCCCCCCAGGCTTTGCTGTTGTCCAGGTGGGCGTGCGAGCGATGCCCTGTTGTCATTCCCGGGGTGAAGGAGCTCCGGAAACCCAGCCCTCTGGATTAGTCACAGTGGGCAGCGGGGTGAGGCGGAATGAACCCTGAATACGTGTATTGCCTCCTGCCACCTAGCGTGCCACTCTCTGGTTCCCGCGCCCACACTGGGGGGATGTCGCTCATTTCCAGCTCCCCGCAGCACCCCCCTTGACTGGAAATGAACCATTACGCACCCCAGCTGTAGGGGCCGCCCGACCCCATGGAACACTGGTGAGCACCGGGGGAGGGGCAGGGAATCCATTTGGGTTGGTGCAACAGGTCCAGGGGGGGAAGTTCAGTGTAAGTGATGCGGAGGGTGGGGGTATCTCCTGATGTCAAGGAAGGGGGGCGGGGTGGAGTCAGCTAATCCATCTCCTTTGCCAGGGCCTCCCTATAGGCTACCTGCTCTCATCCTTACCTGTGGTCCAGTGGGCACAGACTGGCGGTGGGGCTCCCAAGCACCCCATGGCTTGAGGGCTCCTACCCGCCTTCCTCCCACTGCCTGCTAGACAATTAGCACCTGCCTGCCGTGCTCCTAATTTGGTTTTGTAGCACCTGACTCCTGTTTAATCAATATTGAGCTGGCACCTGCAACGGGTGCACAAAACCCAGCACACGGCTTCCCCACCCCCGTGTCTCCAAATAAAGTGTCCTCCCCCCCGCCAGCCAATCCCAGCCGAGGAAGAAGTGAATAATCCTTTTGGGACAGCCGCGGGAGCCCCGGTTACTTGGCCTGTATGTTGCCATGACTGCAGGGGAGCAGAGGTCAGGGCCCATATGGGCTCTGTCCAGGCTGATCATTAGGGATGTCCATGACATGTTTATGAGTCCCCGAATGACCCTCTCAGCCAACTTGACCCCAGGCCGGTAATGAGTTAAGGAGGTTGGAATCGGGCGGGTGTGGCTGAGAGGCACAGATGCTCTGTGCCTGGGCAGAGGAACTAGTCCTCAGCCTTAACTGGAGAAGATAGACGGGCGGCTGAAATGGATGGTAGCACTTCACTTAGTGAGGAGGGGGCGGGTCCTTACTGTGAGGAGGGTCCCGGCTTTCGAGCCGTTCCTGGGGCGCACAGAATGAGCGGTTTTGTGGGCATCGCCTGGACTTCACTTGGCACGACCCATTGATGCCAGTTGGGACCCTTTGCAGAAGCACAATCTCTCTGGCCACCAAGGAGAGCTGGCCTGGCCCTGCCCACAGGCAGTAAAGATCTTGGCTGCAGCAGTGCCAGCGAGGAGGGAGTTGGACTGGGATTCAGGGCCCTTGGCTTCTATTCCCAGTTCTGCCACTGACTCACTGCACAGCCTCTGGCAAGTCACTCCCCCCGCTCTGGGCTGAATATTCCTGAGCTGCAGGGATATATCCTGCAGCACATCCTAAAAGGGGGTTCTGGATGGCTGCAAGCAGGAGCAGACGCCAGGGCTGAGTGCCTCAGCTGGGAAGTCAGATGTCCAGATGGCACCCAGGAGTCATTGCTGATTGTAACTGTCTTTGCTGGCCCAAGTGGGGCTGGAATGGCTGCATGTGGGGGGGGGGGGGGGCGATAGCGTGGAGGGGGATTGGGGCCCTGCACATTCTCCCTGTCTTTGCTGGGCACTAGGTCGTCCGAATGACACTGTTCCCTCTCCCTGCGATGCCATCTGCAGGGTGGCTAATTTAGGCCTTTCCGCTCCGCCAGCCTGTTTTCAAATGCTGCCGCGATCCCAGGGGAGCGCGAGGTTGGTGGTAACCTGCTAGTTCTTGGCTGATGTTGGTAGTCAGAGCATGCCTCCCTGCCCCCCGCCCCCATTTACCAGGCCTGGCTTTCGGTGCAATAGCAGGGGCGCTGCGGGTCTGGCTTGGTTGGCAGTGGCTGGGCTGTGAGCGGGTGCAGGACTGGAATAAAGGGGGCTGCTGCAAGGCTCAGGGCATTGGCAGAGCGTGGTGGGGGGCTGCAGGCTGGACTAGCGGGGAGGGCTTCCTGGAAGCTGGGAGGGGTGAGATCTCCTGTAGCCCGGGGCTCACTGGTCAGGGCTGAAGTGAGTTGAGGGGTGAGGGCTGGAGTAGCAGAGGGTGTTGCAAACTGCTTTGGAGAACAATAGTCTGTGTGTCACTCCACAGGGAAGCATGCATGCCCCATCCATGCAGCCACTGGGAAATCTGCCCCAGCATCCGCCTTCCCTTGCCCTGTGGTCTGTAGCCCTAACCCGCACTGGTTCAGTGGGGCTTGCAAAGCGATAGGGTTAAATGCCCAAGGGGAAGAATGCCTTAAAGCCCATGTGCCAGCTCAGAAATGAGTGTTGCCTTTAATACACCATCCTTCAATCCTTATCTCTCCTAATTTATTGGACGTAACTAGTGGCGCTGATGGATTCGTGGCTTAGACCTTGGCTTCTAAATTTCAGCATTAATAATCTCTCCCTTCATTCTGCTCTCCAGATGTCTTTAATTTATCTGCTTATTCAGTAGGGGTGCAACCTAATGTCCTCTCTGCCAGTGCTAATGTGGCCCAGGGACAATAAATTTTGACTTGTAATAACATTTCCAGCTGAATTAATTGACCTCTTTGTGCCTGGCACTCCTGACCCTCCTCCCTTTTAGGTGATTGCGGGGACGGACCCTATTAAATGGAATCCATGGCAGCTCCCGGCCTTCCTCTGCCCTCTCCTTCCCCCTTTGTGTGCAAGGGAGCAAGCCGGGGACATTTGGAGGGAGGTGGAGAAAGGGTATTGCTTCATCTTGAGTCAGTTTTGGAGCGCTCGTCCCCCCGGAGGGGCGAGTAATCACAAAAGCATTTCCAGACACTGTCCGTTCTTCCAGCCGTTTCCTCTCGGTGGGAACGCTGCCGTTAGCGCCCGAGTTGAGTCAGAACAACCGAGCCCCCTCCGCCCCCGGGTGCCTGCTGGGAGGGGCCCCGCAGGGCTCCGCGGCTCTTCACAGGGCAGCTGGTTCTGCTCGACTCTCACGCACGGGGAAGGAGAAGGCTGCTGGGGCTCCCCGGGCCCCCGTGTCATCTGGGTGATTACCACCAGGGACTGAATAACCGTCCTCTCCCCACTGTCCATGGTGTGCCACCGTTCCGGATCCTAGCCGCTGCCATTCATGGGAGGGTAGAAATCGAGCTCTCCTGGGCAGGGAGAAGGTACCATCCTCCCACGAGGCCTCATCTAAAGCCCACTGATAGCAGTGGAAAGGCCTGTTGTTGTACTTAAAGTACTGCACAGGATCTTTTCAGGGGGAATAAGGCAAAACACCACATTTATTAGCAATACATTCAATAATCGGTGATATCATATGGATATGATATATAGCACTCTCAGACACACACACACACACACAAACCCACTCCGTCTTGCCATTGTTACCAACTGGTTGCTCCCCTTAACTGCACTGGCCAGGTGAGTTAGGTGAGGGAGGGGTGGAGCCGGGCTTCTGCCGATCCGGATCGATGCTCCGATGTAGACAAGATGAGACCCGGGGTCCTCTGCCAGGCACCTCACTTATATAGCAGCTTCTCTCTCATGCAGATCTGTCCCAGATTCAAAATCTGGGTCTCTGTGTCCATTGGTCCTTTGGTTTGGGCTGCTTTTCCTGTGGGTGTGGTCCCAGTGCTGCAGAGAGGGTGTTTCCAAAAAAAGGTGCTGGCTGCTAACCCCCGAGGCCCTCAATATGTCTGATCTTCCTTAGTCAGCCACTTGACACCTTTGATTGTCCTTGCCTCTGGCTCCCATCCCCTCTTCAACCATTACAGCTCTCTGGAGGTGCCTGCCTTCCACACCTTGCTTATTCACACCTCATTCATTCAACGGGGCAATTGATTACAAGGTGGGGAAGATCTTATTCTAGTCCTAGCAAAGAGACATTTTTCTTCTACCTTAATTATCCTACCTTAGGGGCTACAACATATTACGAAAGTTTAACAGAGATTCTAACACAAGGTTATATGAAAAGTTAACACAAAAGTCGTATAAAAATTACACAAAATACAGAGATGTATCTACACTGTGGACCCCAGTGAGTTCTGAAATGAAGCCATAGGAGCATGGGGCCTGCAATTTGCAAGGAAGAGGCTCCCAAGATGAGGAAATTCAGACAGGTGGCTTTTCCATGAAGACATACAAGGGTTAGTCCTCTCTAAAGTGCGGCATGGCCTGATTCTGCCCTGCATACCTGCTTTGGTGAGCCATCAAACCGAGCTCGGACAGACACCTGGAGCATTTGCTGGGATTTGAACCTTCTCCGAGAGATGGGCAGAAATGGCTGGTGGTTTGAGTTCACGGGCAGCAAATCCTTCCCTTGATCATCCCTGGCCCCTCCCTGTAGTAACAAGGTGACAATCAGCTCTGGAGCTCCCTTGGTCTGAGGCTTTCCGGTTGTATAATAGCAGCTCCAAGGTCTCGAGAGGTATTGATGGGATCCTGGCTCGGGTGAGATGCACTTGGGCAGTGGTTGCTGCCTGCTGGGAAAGGGGAGGGGAGGGTTTATTGATCCACTGTTGATTGATTTCTTGATGGAAATAGCAATGAAGGCTTGGGCTGTAGAATGTCCTTCATGCCGCTTTCCATCGATAAAAGCACCCAGATGCTGTCTGCCAAGGGGGTATCGTAGGGTTGGAAGCAAAGCAGCAGTACAGAGCCTGTGTGCCTCAGAGTGTCAGCATGGTTCCCATCAGGTCTTGCTTAGCTCTCCGACACCGGGACGGGCAACTGGGACCCCACACGAGGTGGCCACTGGGCTCTTGGGTGCACCGGGTTGAAAGTCGGACTCAGACGTGATTTAGAGACTTCCGAAAAGAACAGCGGTGAGGGGGAATCCAGTGAGAAAAACAGCCAGAGACACTAAAGGGGAGCTCCAGTCTGGATCCCATCAAGAAGGCCCCGGGCTGTTGTGGGGTAGCTTATATCTCACCAATTCCTTGCACTGGTTGCCCTGAGCTAGAATAACCGGTTTGCTCTAAAACCATATTGCCCTGACAGATGATTGTAATCACAGAAGAAGCCCGTGAATTTCCTCTGGTTTGGTGAACCCCAGTGGAGAGGTTTGTCGAGCCAAACCTACAAGGTCTCTCCACCCCTTTGTTATAACCTATCATTTGGGGAGGGAAAGGTAGGGGAATGATTAGCTGCCAGATGGAATCAGCTGGGGAGGCTGGGCTGTAGGAGCCCAGCCCATCGCCAGCACCTCCCACCCTCTTCCCCCAAATTTTCCACTCAGCCCTGCTGCTTTGGGAATGAAGTTTTCTCAGCCTTGCTCTCCAGTCAGAACCTGTCTCTTGTCACCATCACCCTTTGGGAAAAACCCACATGAGAACAGAGACAGGTGTAAAGTGCTTTCAATTTATGGTGCCCCCAAGCCTTTAATGGGCTTTCTATGGCCACTGATATTCCAGGGAGTTTTACTAGGTAATAAAGCAATGGCACGCGACCCTTTTACTAAATATGCAGCTAATCGGGTGCAGTTCCCTTGCAGGGAAAGGATCTGGACGGGAGTGGGGGGTGCATTGGTGCGCACTGAATAACACCACGCACCGGGGCTACCATTGGCATGTCCGAAGAGCTGCACGAGCACTAGTTAACCCTTGCGATAAGAGCAGTCTGCTCACCCCGGCACTGCAAATGGCAAAATGGACACTCAGAAATGGGAAGCGAGTTGGAGCAGGGTCACATCAGATCAGTGCCAGCGTGGGCATGAGATCCCAGGCAGTCCTCTGTGCTCAGTGCTCGAAGCCACAGAATTATGGACAGGGCTGATATTATTGCGCCGCCTGTTATGATGGTTACTTCCCATTATCCGACCCCTTTTCAGTCGCTTATAACTTGGCCAAACTTAAAGTGTGTGGGCTGAAATGTCCCATGCAGGGTGTCTGCCTCAGGCTGAGGAGGAGTTGTTGTTTTTGACAGTCTCAGCCAGAACCGTTAAGTTATTTCTGAGAGCGAGGCGAAAGAAAAGTGTTTCGCACCATTACAAAAAGTCTGGCGACCTTCTCTTTGAACATCCCTCATGCCCCCATGGTGTGGAGCAGGGGCTTGAAATTTGGCGGGATGGGGGTCTGAATGTTAGGGAGGTGCCCTTTGCCATTCCCATGAAAATCCATCCGGATTTGGCCAAGCCTTCGAAAAATCACAGTTTGCACCTACTCAGCAGAGACGGCTTCGATTTTAGCAGCTAAAAACTCCAGAGTCCATCCACACTGAGCATGTTCCGACCGCTCCTAGTGCTGAGACACTGAGCATGCTCCAACCTAGACCTACTAGGGTGAAGCCATACTGCTGATAGTGGGAGGGCAGAGTGAGGGCAGCTGGCTTCAGCAGTGTAACTGAGCGTGCTCAATCCGTGTGAGCCTACTCAGCACAAGCTAAGCAGCAGCTCTGGGGAGCAGGAGGGGCATGTGACCCCACAGGTCCCTGTGCCCTCTGCTGCCAGGCTGGTTCGGGCTTGGCTCGGCCCGGGCCCCAGATCTGAGAGTGGAAAAAATAGTATGCGATTGTGTCATGAAAGACTAGTCTAGTGAAGACGCCCAAGGAGGCCGAATTAATGTTGCACAGGCAGCCCTACTTTAATTTATGAGTGCTTGACTTTGCCACCCTATTAATGTTATTTTAACATAGATGTTGTGTGTTTTATATTGACAGTGTGTGCGCATTGGACACAGAAGCAGCAGGCTTATATCGCATTGTGTGAGCGTGTGTGTGTGTGTATTGGATGCAGAAGCAGCAGGCTTATATCGCATTGTGTGTGTGTGTGTGTGTATTGGATGCAGAAGCAGCAGGCTTATATTGCATTGTGTGAGCGTGTGCGTGTGTGTGTGTGTATTGGATGCAGAAGTAGCAGGCTTATATCGCATTGTGTGTGTGTGTGTGTATTGGATGCAGAAGCAGCAGTTTTATATTACAATGGGGGTGTGTGTGTGTGTATTGGATGCTGAAGCAGTTGATGTGAAGGGTGTTTGATTAACTGTTTGAAGTGAAGGCTGATGATAGCAATAGCATTTAATCCAGTCCAGCCCGTTGTTGTTATGTTAAAATGCGACAAGAGTCAGGACAAAGTGATCCTCTCCAGCACTTGAGAGATCTTGTCCTGCCTCTGAATTCTGCTCTCAAATCCCTGGGCTAGCCCAGGTGTGAATGAGAACAGAGCTGGCCCCCTGTGGGTAGGTGGGGTCACTGCTTCTGGTCTTGGCCACATGGGAGAGTTTTGCCAGTTACACCACTGTGGTTATACAGGCCAGTCTTGTCCCAGAACGTCCCCGTGGCTGTACTAGAATAGTTAGGTTGGTTGTAATCCACCCCTTACTGAGACTGGAGCAGCTGCCCGCTGCAGACAAGGCCTGAGCCGTGACTAATTTTCACTTGAGAGCTCTGGGAGTTGAGCCACGTTCGGCTGTTGTTCACTCACCATAACCACAGCGGCGAGCAAAGCCCTGGACTAGCAGCAGGATCTCTCGCACATGTAGGTAGCACTGGGAAGGGGCTCAGAGTTGGCCCAGGGGCACTTGAGAGGGAGACTGTTGGGGAAATGACGTCTGTTTACCTGTCAGTTGAGCAAATATTTTTTTTGGCGGGGGGCACCTGGTTCCCTGTTTAGTTGCCTAAATAAAGTGGCCCCATTTCCCAGGGGATTAGAGTCCGTAGCTCACTTGCTAAGGCAGGAAAGCTCCAGTCTGGACTGATAAAAGATACACAACCCTGTTGCTCATAGCTGTAACTCCTGCAAGGAGGAATAGGATATAAACGGGATTTTGCCTGGGGGAAGCAGGCTGCCCTGCCCTGTGTGTGTCCCCCCTGGAGTTCCCCTTCCCCTGCCTTGCTCCAGTCCTGCTCTCCTGCTGCGTCTTGGGACCCTGTGGCAAACTGGGAATGTGCAGCGGGCCAGTCCTCAACATGACACCGTGGTGAGAGTAACATGAAGTTAGTCAATGATCTGTTCACCAGCTTGCCAGCCTGTGTCCTGAGGGGAAGATTTTGCAGCTGTGTCCAGGGGAGCCCTATTAGACTTGGGGGTATTTTTTAATGGAAAAACTGGGGGATGTTGTCATAATACTTCTCGGCCTTTAACACAGTGCTCTATAGTTCTCCAGGGCTTCCCAAACATTCACCAAATTAATCTCCTCAGACTCCTGGCCCCTGGGGAAGTAAATATTGCTGTGCGGGTGGGGAAGTTGAAACAGGGAGGTGAAGGGACTTGCCCTAGATCAAAGCGTGAGTTGGTGACCGAACCGGGAGAAGAAGTTAGGAATTCCTGGAAACCAAAGGCATGTTGCTTTCTCTTGACCCAGCTCGCTGCTGATCTACAGCCCTGTCCTCATTGCATGGGAAACAGCGCTAGGGGCAACAGGACGGGCTGGACAAAGCCTGAGAGGTATATGACTGGGGACTAATCCTGTACTGGTGCTGGATGGGTTCTGCTGGGTCCTTTTCTCCCAGATCAGCCACAATTAAACCACGTGCTAGCTCAGTTTCCCTGGTCCATTCTGCTGACAGGGCTGTCTGTCCGAGTGCTGCCATAGACTATTCCCTGCAGTGATGTGTAGCGCAATTTTTTAACTAACTGCTCAGATCACAGAGCAATCAGGTGGGGAGGGGCACTGCATTAGCCAGGGCAGGGTCTGCAGGCACCATTTCTAGCCCAGGTTTGCGCTCACAGAGCTCACGCTGAACCTGTCTGGGTGAATTGGGCCAGTTCGCGGCTGGCATTTTACCTCCCTGTGGGCCTGAGCCGAGAAGGGAACGGGAAAGCTCCGGGAGGAGTTTTATTCTGTCCCATTTGACTCTCAATGCCTTCTCCTGACCTCTGTGCATAGAGGACACTGACGTACTGGGTGCAGCAATGGCAGAGTGGTCGTGCAGCAGCGTGGCCCCTGCCTGGTACCTTCCCAAGCATTTGCACTTTCCACTTCCCCACTCACGTGAGTGCAGCGGGCTCCGGCAGGGATGAAATGAGACAGACGCGATGGTGGGGAAGGAGACACGCTGCCTCTCTGGCTGCACACCTGAGAACATGCTGATGAATGTGTTTACTTAATTAATTGGCTATGTGAGAGCAGGAGCGTGGTCCGGTGTAAATCTACCAGCGTAGCATGGGGCTTGGCAGCCTGCAACACGGTGGATGCAAGACTAGACTTTAAATAAGGCTGCAATTATTGTTTGAATAATTGAAGAACAATGGGCACTCGGCGGGATGGGCTTTGATCCGTTGCCAGGGTGTGGCTCTTGGACTCGCAGACGCTGATAGCAGAGGCCCCGGGTGCCTCGTCGGGGGGATGTTTGGCCATAGGGGAGTGGGGCTCGGTTCCTGCAGAGCTGGGCCAGCATAGAGCAGAGCTGGTGAAACTGCCTGTTTACCAGTCTTGGCACTGGCCTCGGTCCAGCCAGTGAAAAGCCTGGGGACCCTGGGTGACAAGTGGGCAAGTGAAGGTGGGGAGCAAAGGCTAATCCCCCCCGCCCCACTTCTGATAACCTCCCTCTGCATTCTGGGATCTCCCATTTGTAACTCCAGCATGACTAGGGGCATGTCCCTTCCCAGCGGGGGCAAGGGTGTGCCACACCCCACACAGCAGCTCCAGCCCCGTGCGTTGGTTAGAGGTTGCAGCCGGAGCTGGGGATGCGTGAGGCCTGTCAGAATGGCCATGAGGATGAAGCAGCACTCCTGGCTGGCCCAGTCCGGAGTCCTTCCACCCACCTCAACCACGCATTCTGGCTCTGACCCCACAGTGCCTCCGGCTGTCCCAGTCCAGAGTCCTTCCACCCACCTCGGCCATGCACCCCAGCCCTGACATACAGCGCTCCCAGCTGGCCTGGCCCTGACCCACAGCGCCCCCGGCTATTGCTGGTGACCTGTTGGTCATGCCAGGCAGTGTGGTGAGTGAGTGCTCTGAGCACCGGGGATTGGGGTGAGACCAAGGCCAGGTGTACACTACCCGCTGGATCAGCGGGTAGTGCTCGATCTATCGGGGATGGATTTATCGCGTCTAGTCTAGACACGATAAATCGATCCCCGAGCGCTCTCCCGTCGACTCGGTACTCCACCGCCACGAGAGGCACAAGCGGAATCGGGGGAGCAGCAACAGTCGACTTGGCGCCATGAAGACGCCGTGGTAAGTTGATTTAAGTCCATCGACTTCAGCTACGCTGTTCCCGTAGCTGAAGTTGTGTCTCTCAGGTCAATCCTCCCCCCCGACCCAGTGCAGACCAGGGTCAAGGAAAAGCAAATGCCTTGAGAGGCTCTTGCTCCCGGAGGAACTGGTTCTTGCCAGCGGACTGCAGCGATCTGACCATCTGCGCGTTGTTTGCGTGGGGCTCAAACCCAGCGGAGCTGGTCCCATGAGGCCACCAGGTGAAGGTGTCAGACCGCTCCAGCCTGTCCCTCCCTGCAGCTGGAGTGAGGAGAGCAGGCGCTTGCTGTGACCGTGTTAATCTCCGTGGTGCCAGCTGTGTCCTGCCCAAGGGCAGCACTGATCCTGACTCCCACGGCCCAGTGGGGTGATGGGACCCTTTCCATCCATGAGTCAGGCCTCTGGATGTTAGGAACGCTCTGGCCAAAGGACGAGAAGTCATTAGCAGGGATTACGAACGTCCTGCTCTTTGCTTGGGTAGCTCTTGCCCCGAGCAGCGTCTCTGCTAGCCAGCGCGGCACCCCGGCGCGGTGAGAATGCGACGCCTCCCTGGCAATTGATTTAAATCATTTTCTAGAGAACCTTTTGCAAAATAAAAAGCCTTTAATAACATTTGTATCCATTCCCAGCCTCGGTAAATCAATTTGAATTGAGCCGGGTGCCATGGTTCCGGCTGATTAGCGTGTGTGTGTATGGTCAGATTAATGCCAGCCAGGTTCATTGGATGGGGTCACCATCATTAGCTTCTGGATAAGCCTTGTAAGTGCTAATGTCAAAGGCGAGCGCCGTGCAGAGACGTGCTGCTCCGGGGGCGGTCTGACTCTCCGTCCGCCGGGCTGCTCTCTAGCTCCTCCCTCCCTGTCCAGCCCCTCTCCCTAGCTCCTTTCCATGGGGTGCTCTCCTCCCCGGAGCACTGAGCACACCCCACAGGACCAGGATAGGCAGAAACACCCTTTGCTGAACTTCCTCCAAAGTCTCCCATTCGTGCAACAGGGGCTGCTCCTTGGTGGAAGACGGAAGGGGCTTGCCCCTATGGATCTCCAGGGGTCTGCCATCCCACCCCTGGTCTATGGCCCCATGCAGCTTTCATGGCTTCCTCCACCTGTGCTAGGCCCCAGAAGCTACCCCCCGAGCCTGGGAGAGCTGTCCAACAGGGAGGAGACTGTGTTCCATCCTTGCAGGTTTGGGCTGAGACCAGCAGAGGCTCCCTTTGATGTCTGGCGGCTGAGGCGGCATTTGGTGCTCCCAGGGCGCCTGGCTGGTCTGTTCTGTGTCTACCCGCTCTGACCCGTCAGTGGGGCGGCATCGCTCAGTCACCGTGCATCGGGCACACAGCTGGGCCTGGGGTGGGTATGGCACCATAGGTCTTGAGTTCTTATTCTGCCCTGCCCCTGGTGTCCCCCAGTGCTCGGCAGAGTCCCCAGGCATAACGCACCCGTGTGTGCTCTTAGAGAGGAAGCGTGGGGCAGTGGGAAGGGCACTGGTCTGGCAGTGAGCCGACCTAGGATCTATTCCAGGTTCCACGAGGTGACCGTGGGCAAGTTGCTACCCTGCTCTGTGCCTCAGTTTCCCCATCTGTAAGAAAGGCACTAAGATACTTTATGCGGCTTCCTAAAGTGCTTTGAGGTGACAAGGAGGTGCACAGAATTATGATTATACCCAGTGAAGGCTTGTCTGATTTGCTAGGAAAGCCTGAGGTGATGGCCTGTGAATACCGTTACCTGTGCCTCTCCCATGGAAGTGAGCAGCTTAGCCCAGGGACTAGGCGTGCCCCCTTTCTCTGGACTGGAACAGTCCCCCACGGCCCCTCTGTCACACTCCTCCACGCGGCACGTAGGCCGCTGCCCCGCTCGGGGGGAGCTTCGAGCTCCCAGCGCTGCCCATGTGTCTCCCCCAACGCTGTTGGTTCAGGGCTGGGGAGGGCAGAGGTGGCATTGCAGCCAGCTGTGGGTGCTGTCCTGGGGAGGCTCTGGCGAGGCAGGCGATGCGCTGGCCTGCCGTCCGGCACAAGGCCTGGGTTTTTGTCGGTCAGGCAGGTAGCTGGCTGCGTTTTCCGTCCGCCCAATTGCTCTGTGTGGCGTCCTCCGTTCCTTTCACACACTCCATTATTTATAATTATAGCGCTGGCAATCTAGACTGCTGTGTCCTAGCCCATTAAGGGGAGCGGGGGGTAGGGGAGGAGGGAGGAAGAACTTGGAGAGCAGTCGCACGCCCAGGGGTGAACATGCACCACGCAGGGCAGGGAAGAGGGGGGGTCGCTGAGTGGGCTGGGTGAGGATTTGGGGGGTGCGAGGAGAGTCGGATCTGACACGGCTGTCGGTGCTACAGACACCCTCCCTCTTCTCCTGCTCGCCTCCCGCACTTTTATGCAGCGGCTGCCCCGATCCAGCCCTCGTGTGGGGCCCCCGATTCCTGCCGGTCTCTGGCACGATCCTTCCCCAGGCTCGCCCCGGCGTGGATTGGGTGAAAGCTGGTCTGGTGGGGATTGTTACAGCAGAACCTAGACTGAGCCCCCGCCTCCATTCATTCAATTCCAGGCCGCCATTGGCGGAACAGCTCTGTGCCACTTCCTGCCTTGGGCCTGAGGGGAGCCTGCCTTCCAAGCGGTTCCCAGTCCCCGGGGCCGGCCTGTGCCCCCAGATATGGGTGATCTGCCTGGAGCCGAGCACAGGGCGGGGAAGGGAATTCTCTGGAGAGCTTCATACCATGCGAGCATCATGGTCCAGCAGGAACTGAACCCAGGGTAGGGAGCGTTCGCGGGTAGCAGAGGGCCGAGCACAGAGCTGGGAGCAGGATTGTGCTGGCGAGGTGCACGAGGGTGGTGTCAGAAGGCCACGTCCACCGCTGCGGTGTCTGTAGCATGTTGCTTTTGATGTGTGTGTGTGTGTGTGTGAGCCACTCAGCCCCTTGTCCTGCCACGAGCCTGCCCCGTGGCCCCAGAATGCTTTGCGATGGTTTGAAGGCAGCCATGCCTGAAAGGGGTCCGCAGTCTTTAAAGCGTCTCCTGAGGAGGGCAGAACACGGGGTAGGAACAGATTTGGTGACAGCCTGGGAGGTGGAGCGGCTGGGGTCCCTGTCTGAATGCACCCTCTCCTGCCGAGAGGATCAACCCCTTGTTTTAGGGCCCATCGCCACAGAAAACGCTGTGTTATGGAGGGAGTGGGGAGTGGGAATCGGGGAGACTCTCATCTCTGATGGCTGCACAGCAGAGCTGTTGGTGCCAGGGCACTGAGCTGTACAGGAGCCCTGGCTGCTAGAGATTTTTATCCGCTGATCTGATCCTGTCGGCGCAGCCGCGGCTGACCCACGTGATAACACGTTCCCCTAGCGTGGTAATGTGTGCTGTGTGGACAGGACTTTAACAGCGGGGCCCTGGCCAGCCCTCCTGCCCCCTCCCGCGATGCCCTGCTCTGCTGCAGGCTATGCAGAAAGAGCCATGCGAGCCCTGTGCTCCCGGTTCAGCACCCACTCGCTGATCAGCATCCGGCTCGCGGCCATGAGGCCCCCGGGAAGGGGAAGGAGAGGCCTGGAATGATAATACCTGAGCCTTGTGGGGCCTTGCCCAGAGGCAGATCCAGGTAAAGCTGAGGGGCTGAGGTGCTCCACGGCGGGCATGGGGGGATGTCCTGCTACGCACGGCTGGAGGGCAGGATGTCTGCCCCCCGCCTGGCATCCCAGACACACTGGAGAGGAAACGGGCGGCTCTGAAGCGTGCGCCGTGTTCACGTGGCTTCCCCGCAAGCCTCCAGAGGAGCGCTAAACAGATCTTTGCATCCCAGAGCTGGTTAATTTGTTTTCAATAGGTTTCAATCAATGAAGTGTGGTCCCCGGGAAGGGAAAAGTGCACCAGTAATTGGCTAAAATAAATCACTTGGCACTTCCCACACAGCCCTGGCTGAGCCGCCAGGCCGAGAGGCTCGGGCTTCCGAACAAACGTGCCAGAGGGGTTTGTTCCCTAGCTCGTGCTCTCTCTCTCGCTACGGCCGGGTGGCGCCATGGGACCCGGGGCAGCAAGGACAAGCCGTGCCTTGCGTGGCAGTGATTAGTGTCAGTCCCCTGCGCCCGCCAGGATGACCCTGGCCATGACGCTGGCTCATTTGTTTTGTTTTTCCCATCAGCCTCGCTAATCCTCCTCTTCAGAGCTTGGCTGTCCCTTCAGGGCTGGCCGCTGCTGCTTTTGGGCAGGGGGCTCAGACCCTGTTTGAACCTGCCGCGGAGCAGGCAGGGGTTTGGGCTCAGAGGTGAAATGGCTGGAAAGCCGGCACTCCCCCTTCCCCTCCCTGCTGGCACTGTTGACTGCGCCTTTGGTATGGCAGCGCTAGGGGGCGGATCTGTGGGTCTGGGCACCCCTGGCATGTTTCCCCGTCGGATCAGCTGACTTGAGATCGGCATGTACGTGTGTGTGTGTCCGTGTCCGTGTCCGTGTTCTGGAGCGATGTCCTGCCTGGCTCGGGGGGATGGGCTGCCATGATACGGGCCATGGAGGACATGACGGACTAAACCCCCATCCTGCATCCCCAGCTTTTCCCATCCCCGACAGTGACCTGTGCTCTCGTGATACCCATGGCAGCAGGCCTGGGACCCTAATATGAGAGTCGACTGTTAGTTGGTAACAACCTTGGAGGGCGCCCTACCCCAACAAACCCTTGAAACTGTTCCCTGTGAAACGCCCCTGGACATGCAGCAGGGCGGGTCCTGCCCCCCGAGGGAGTGCTGGCTCAGCAAAAGTGATCCATGCAGCCAAGTCTAATGAAATGCTCCTGCCTTAACGAAAGCAGGCGCCACCTGACTGGAGCAGGTAAGTGCCTCCCCCGGATCACAGTCGGAAACCACCGAGGGCGAATGTCATTACTGCACACGGCACCTGGATTGTTCCATTCCAATTAATTAAACACGGCAGCGACCCCAACTGCGCTCCCTGGCCTTGTACGGTGCCGTATTCCTCACCTCGGCTCTCTGGGCTGGGGCTGGGTTTCAGATCTGGGCGGACGTGTCACCCGCGGAAAACGGTTGGGGTTCAACTGGAACCTCGCGGCCAACAAAGCCTGTAATTAGAAACCCTCGTGTCCCGGCGACAGGTCTTTCGGGCTGTCAGAAGCCACGATCCAGCCATTTGATACACGACTGTCATCACTGCACTGAACCTATTAGCGGCGGGTAAATAACATATTGTGCTAGGGAGAGAAAGCCAGCAGGCAGGGGAATTGGCTGGCTCTTAATTAGGACCAGAGGTGTGAAAGATGGATGATTCACCCTTCTAATTTCCTGCCTGAGAACCACGTTTCCGGGGTCCTACCTGAGCGCTGGAGGGGCGGAGTGCTGAGCTAGCAGATACCAGCTCTGCCCGCCAGCTGGGCCTCCTCGGGCCTTCCCCGCTTCCTTGTTTAGAGGGGCATTGAGGGGCCCCTGCTGTCAGCAGCTGCTGGGCAGGGAGTGGGTGATGGTGATCTGGGCTGCAGTCAGGCACTGCAGCTCCTGACCCCGGGCCAAGATGGCGAAAGGCAGGAGCCAGGCTAAACAGGCTGCAGGGAGTCAGTTCGTCGCCATTGAGACTGGGGGAGGTGTTGGAACAGGGAGTGGGGGAGTCACACCAGAGCTTTGGGCCCGGCTGCACACTCCTGGGTGGGGAAGTGCCCTTAGGGGGTGTCTGGTTTGGTGCTTACCCATAGCCCCTGTACCCCACCTCTTACGCATCCCTCTTGTGGCCTGTCCCCACAGGAGCAGGATGAGAGTGGCTGGCTGTGGCAGAGGGATAGTGCCTGGATTGCCCTGTGCCGACGCTGAGCTGCCCCTGCTCAGAGCTGCTGGCTCTTTTCTCCTTCTGCGGGCACAGCAGCATGGAGCCCTCACCTTCCCTCTTGCCAGCTGGGGCCAGCCAGCTGGGGCCACTCTGGGCGATGGTGCGTAAGGGGCTGATAGGTGTCAGAGCAGCCCCGGCCAGCGGCACTGGCTGTGGAGGAGTGTACAGATGTGTGTGCACGTGTCTTTGCACCAAGCTGGGCGTGAGTGACCGCCGTGTATTGCACGTGCACATCTGTACCCTCCATGACTGTGGGAGCACTCTGGCACACTCCGCCCGCTCACGCCCTAGGCTGGCGCCCCCGCAAGTTTGTGGTTTGCATTGCAGCAGCACAGCCATGTACCCAGGGCTCCTACGAGGTGGTTGTGACACCCTACCCACCCTGGCACAGATCGTCTCACCCGCTCGTGCTCAGGCATGCCAACTCCAGGCAGTCATCCTGGCCCCGTTCCTCCCATCACGGGGCGGGAGGTTACGCGTAAGTTTCATGAAGCCAGGTGCTTTGGAATCCTACAGTTAAAATCCCCCTTCCCACGGATACCGGCACGAAACAATTGATGGTCTCAAGTCCAGGCAGGGGATAAATCTGCGCCTGCCACGGCTTTTAAAGTGCCTGTCCGGGTGACATATTTGGTTGGTGTGAATGTCTGGATGGAAGATCAATCACCAGGCTCTATCCATGCCCGCCACCCCCCTTCGTGCTGCATTTTCATTGGCCAGTCTGCAGGTTCGGTACACTAGCATCCATCTCTATTTGTGTCAGGCCGGATTGCCTTTGTCTTCCGCACGGATCCCACCCCAGAGAGCCGTATTCAATGGCCACCGTTCTGGGGCACCGCTAGGGAAATTAATGACAGGGGGAGGGGCATTTTACGGGAGTGAGCTGGGCCCCGTGGGGTTTGTCCCCTGCCTGCCGTCCCTTCACACCGCTTTGAGCGAGGATGTGTGAGGTGGCACCTGCGGCCTGGCGTGGAGATGTGGTACTGCCTCTGGGCGGGGCAGCTGTGCAGTGACGCTGAATTTGAAACGGGGCCGTGGGCAGAGGGCATGCTGGCCCCACAGGGTGTGCGTATGAAGGCAGAATGCAGCTGTTCCCATGGGGCCGGGAGTCTGGGGCTCCCCCCTCTTGTGCGAGGCGCTGGGATGGCCACATGGGGCAGAACTTGGACGGGACCTGCCTTCTAGCCAAGGTGTTGGTATCCAGCCCCCTCTCTGTAGTAGCTGAGCCCCTCACAATCTGCCTGTAGTTATCCTAATAGCTAGGGCAGTGCTTTAGTCCCCCTTTGGCAGAGACTGAGGGAGTTGGGGGCAGAATAGGGGTTGACCCTGGATCTCCTCTATCTGAGGCAGCGCTGTAACCACTGGGCCATCTTTCCTCTGCCTCCTGGCTGACCTCCGCTCCAGCAGCACAGGGCACCCCATAATCCTCTGCTGGGCCCTGGGGCCGCCTCCTGCATCCCCCGACCTGCGTCCTCCCAAGAGGTTTCCTTGCCGAGTCCTGGCCAGGCCCAGCCCTTGTAGCTGGGGGACCCTGGGAGTGTGGCTGCCTGGGGTGGGGCAGATGCGGGCTTGGTGCTCCAGGATGGTTAATGAGGCTAGGCCTGGTTCTCCGGGCGGGGAGAGGCTGTCTGGGGTTGAGGGGAGGGAAGGGTTGGGGTCGAACGGGGGAGCGGTGGGTTGAATCTGGGACCCTAGCACGTGCCTGTAGAATAACTGAGGACAGAGGCTCTGCCTGTGATCTGCCTACCCAGGGCTGTTGCCCAGCTCCCCTCCCCCGGCAGTTGTCAATCTGTTCCCCATGGGGCAGCCGTAGGCCCAACTGCGGTGCCTGTTTCCGGAAATGTCATGTTCTGGAAGCAGCCAAACTGCCAGGGCGAACGGACTCCAGCCTCGGCTTCCTCTGCGCCAGCCTGTGCCCAGCAAGGGGAGGGCACCCTGTGACGGAGGGAGTGCAGCGTGGGAGCATTTGTAGCTGTATCTCTCTTGTCTCTCACTGCACGTCCAATACATGCACAGCAGCGGGTGGGGAAACTGAGGCACAGAGTGGCTCCCCTTGTGCACTACACATGAGGCCCATCGTCCTCTCCCACCCCCAGCTCTTGCTCCTGCGGGCCCAGAGGGATGGGACAGAATGGGGACTCTTTGCGTCTCTGCCTGATTAACACAGCTCTTCCCCCGCCTGTCCGGTTCCAGCCATGGCTGATGGCCGGACCCACCCCTCCTGCCCAGCTCTGTCCCACTGAGCGATGGTGGCTCTGTGGACAGCCCCGATTAGAGAGACACTGGGGGGGTGGGGTTGTGAGCGTGTGCAACTCCCTGCCCCTCGGCTGTGCATGCAGTTTGTGCAGCGCTCCCAACCGCCCCTCCACCCCCCCCGATCCCTCTCTCTCCTGACACAGGCTGACAAGAGCCATTTCCAAGATGGATTGACTCAATTTAGCGCCGGTTTTTTGCTGGGGTTGGTGACGTACGGCTCCCCGGCCGGAGCTGCGCAGAATGTGACTCCCCAGAGCTGAGCCTTTATGGGAGCCACGGGCCGCTGCGGGGGGACCGAGACCCTCCTGGTACCAGCTCTGTGCCCGCCCCCTGCTCCCTGGCGGCCCATGGTGTAGTGAGAGCGGGGAGCCCCATTGCATTCCGAGGTCTGAATTTCAGACTCCTCCGCCGGCAGCCAGCTCTCCACCTCCAGGCCTTGGCTCCGGGAGAATCTCTGCTCAAAACCCCGCGCCTCTGGGCTGATGAATTCTTAATGCCAGCTGCAATTACAGGCAGCAGAGGCAGCTGCCTGGCCACCCCGCCTCAATCCAGGCACATACGGCGTTCGTAGAATCCTGATCCTGACCTCACGCCCCTCCCTGCTCCTTCCCTCTCTCTTGTCCTACTGCTTGCCCCTGCGGGTGCTAGCGCCGTCTTCCTGGCAGGTCCCGGGGTGACCCCAAGAGGAGGTTTGACAGGGCTGTGGGCTAAGGCTGGCCGGGTTAGGGGGGTGTTGTGGGGACACAGGGGTGCTGCCTGAGGGGGGATACATGAAGAGAAAAGAAGCCTCTTCCTTGGTACGGTCCCTAGCAGGCAGTTCCCAGGGGTTGGTAAAATTGGCACAGCGGGCTGGCTTTGGCATCTCTCTGGCTACACCTGGCCACAATTTTGGGGGGCCCAACTGGTCACACTTCCAGGGCCTGATTCTTAGACAGTGCCGAGCTCCCGCCCTCGGAAAAGCAGCCCCCCCACCGCCCCGCCCCGGCTCGCTAGCCGCTTGAGGAAACCAGCTCTCCCGCAGGTGTTGGCACACCTGTTGCTAGGTTATTTCTCTGGCTTCCGGTCACCGTCCCAGGGTCCCAGGGCTCCCATGCACTGCTGCTGGGGTGCCCCCCCGGAGGCAGGGGGACTGCGGCTTGCTCATATTTTGCTTTTCACTTCCCAGACAGAAATGGGCTCCTTCTCTTTCTCCATTGTTCCTAACTATCTACCCAGAGCCAGTGGTAAATAGTTTCCCAGGGACATTTCCTTGTCATTAGATACTTACCCACCTACCTGTCTACGTATTGGATTTCTAACCCACCATGGTGTCTAGGTCCTCTGTGAGACTGTGGCTCCCTCTAGAGGTGGGGGTAACAGTCTACTACTTGCTCCTCCCTGAAGGAGGTGCACCGTTAGCTGCAGTGGTAGGGGCTTGTACTTTGAATGTTGAAGGGCGCGGGTTCGCGCCTTGCTGACGGTCATGGCTACGTGCAGCTGCTGTGGTCGGTTACCGTGAGGGGCTGATTCATGGATCCGAAGCACTTAACACCTTGGAGGGTAGGGCCCCAGGGCATTAAAGGTGAGGAATGGGCCGGCAGGCCAAGAGAGCTGCGCCCTGCAGGGGACCATTCCTGTCGTGGCTCCCCTGTGCCCGCAAATTGCCTGCTGCGGTGTTTGAGAGCCGGCAGCCTGTCTGTGTGGCTGGATGGCTCAGCTTCAAAGCCCTCTGGCGCGCCAATCCGACACCCTCCCTCCTGGTTTGCAGGGAGTAGCTTTTTGATATGTGTCGGGCGCTCTCTCTCCCGCTCTCTTCTCCCTCTTCCTTTGGAGGCAAATGGCTGACTGATTGCTTTTCATCTCCTGCTCTGAGGAGCTGTAAGAGCTACTTTATATAAACATCAATTACAGGCACGTAATAAATTAAGGCTCCCTTACACTGAACCCATTAGGGTCCACTCTGATATCAAAGCGCTCCCATCACACAGGGATTGGGGTGGAGGGTCGGGGGAGGAGAGAGATGTCTGATTAGCCGGGAGATTGTTAGCAGAACGCTGATTTAATTGTATCTCTGTGCGGGAGGGTTGGGGCCTGGAGATGGGAGGGAACGGCCAGAAAAGAAATGGTCGGGGAATATTTCCTTTTCCCGAGGCACCCAGGGGACGGGTCCCCATTGACTCTGCCAGTGCTGGGATCTGGGCTCTTTGCTGTGTAGACAGGTACAGCGCCGTGACGTGGTAACCAGCCCCCGGGCTTAGAGGAGGCTGATCCCGCTCTGATAGACGCTGGCCTCACCTCTGATACAGGCCTGCATTGCCATTTCTTGCTTGGCTGAGCCCCCTGGCTGGGAGCTAATGGGAACCACAAGGCTCCCCCACCCCACCCCCCAGCACAGCACAGTCCTTCCCCAAAGCCGGGGAGTGGGATGAGCTATTTGGCAAGCCTACAGGGTTCAATTCCCCACCTCCCCTCATACCTCTCACGCTCCTACCCCTCCCCACACCTCTCCCACTCCTAGCCTTCTTGAGTACCCTCCCCGGCCCTGTGCACAAACTCTCTACCCACCCCTCCACTCCTGTGAGTATCCACTGCAGGGAGTCCGGAAGGGCCCGGCAGAGGCTTACACCAGCCACATTATCCTCTCGGGGTCCCCACGGTCGAGAGCAGTGCTGGAGGAGTTCTCGCAGGGGCTGGGCTCTGTGCCGCTCCCCCAGGCCTGGTCTTTTCACAGCAGCTCCCAGCGTGGGGGGATGTTCCCAGACCAGCTGCCCTGTGGCAAGGAGGGGGGACGAGGTTGTCAGAGTACGGCCCCTCCCGCAGCATTGGGGTGGGTAAGAACACCATGAAACAGGTGGGGGGATCCCCACCATTGCTTGCGTTGTCCCAGCTCCGGCTTCCCTCCTCTCCTAGCTCCTTGCAGCAGCCCCCGTGGTGGAGAAGCAGCGAGGCCTAGTGGCTGAGGTGCGGCGCTGTACCTGTCTACAAAACCAAGCGTCCTTGGGCTGGTTACCCGCTGGGGGTATGGGGGAAAGTGAGACAAGCAGCTGGTCTAGCTGCCATGGGGAGCCCCTTGCGATCTCTGGGCCCGGATCCCACAGTCCTGCTGTGGCACGTCGTGGGGCTAGGCCGGGGCGAATCACCACAACCTGCTTACACCGCGAGACCCTGGGGAAACCCTGGCAGTGCAGTCTACACGCCCACCTTGGGGGCACTCCGGTGCCCTGTCCCTTGGCTTTGGGACACCTGCGCTGCGCACCCATCAGCTGCCCCCGGGGAAGCCGTGCCCCAGTTTGCCAGTGTCACCGTAGCTCAGCACTCTCTGAACCCAAGGGACTGCAGCTCCTCATGGCAGCCTCTCTTGGGGCACAGAGACCTGGATCCTGGTGTGCAGGGCTCTGTGTGGGCCAAACCCCTTCAATCTCTGCTCCTGCATGGTGTCTGCCCCAAGGCAGTGCAGGGGCGGGCGCAGGGCTGCTGTCACGCTCAGCAGAGAGGCTATGGAGGCCTTGCTCCCCTCCAGGGCAGGCGTGGAGGTATCTGCCAGGCTCCTCTGCCCAGGGATAAATAACCTGCAGGGCTGTGGGGGTGGCTCTTTCCTCACTTGAAGATAAATCAGCCCCCAGCAGCACAGGGCGCAGGGAACCATTCTCCCAGGTAGGGCTTCTTCTGCAAACAGCAGCCTCCACTCTGGAGGGAGCTAGTCTGGAGGCTCGGCAGCTCCCAGGATGTCTGCCTTGAAGCGTGTGCATATGCTGGTTCTAAGGGTGCGGTGTCTGAGTGTGCACATGGCAGGAGTGAGCGCCACTGTGGATTCACTGCCACTGCTCTGTCCAGTGCGCTCCCATGAGTGTGCTCAGCTCCTGGGAATGTGGATTCCGCATCTGTACACGTATGTCTGCAGGGCTGTGTGCGCTCCGATGCACTCTTGTCTCAGCCTGTGTGTGTGTGTATGTGCATACTCACCTGCCCAGGTGTGTGTGTTTGCACACTCTCCTGTCCCAGCCTGTGGGTGTGGGTGGGTGGGCGGGGTATGTGTGCACACTCACCTGTCTCAGCCTGTGTGGGGTGTGTGTGGGGGGGTACATGTGCACACTCACCTGCCCCAATGCATGTGGGGGGTGCACACTGTCACAGGGGGTGGGGGAGTCCCATTCACTTTCTGGAATTTACCCCACTTCCTGGAATTCACAGTGATTCTTGGATCAGAAGGTTTATTTGAGATAACAGGAACACAATCCAACTCAGAGCTAGTCAGTACAAACAGGACCCCTTAGTCAGGCCCTTCTGGGGGGGCAGGGAGATAAGACCCCGAATCTGGGCTCCCTCCTCTTCCCCAGCCAGCTTCTACGCCCCTCGAAACCCTGCAGCCGTCTCCTTCCTTTGTTCACTTCCCAGGCCCTAGGTGTCATCTCCCCTCCCCCTTCTCATCTCAGGTTACAGCTCCAGGTGTCCCCGTTCAGAGCAGCTTCCCCTCAAGAGTGAAACCACCTCCCTGCTTGTCACATCACACACACTCACCTGTCCCAGTGTGTGTGGGCGGCCTGCGTGTTTGCACTCTTGCCTGTGACTGAGGGCTGGCTCTCTGAGAGTCCAGGCATAGGTGAGTGCTGGGAGCGGCTGGAAAGTTACTGAGCCCCTCCGGCGCCGCTCAGTTCTCTGCCCCCTTTCGGGGGACGCTTCTCTCCTGCGCGGAGCTGCTCCCCTGTCAGCCCAGTTCTGGCCTTCGGAGACTGACATTTACATATTAATATTTTCTGGGGGAGTGAGGGCTGCGGTGCAGGCGTCTGCTTTGTGGTCGTACATAATGTAAGTGAGATAAAGCACCCGGCTCCTCTATGAATAACTGCAAATGAAAACCCATGTGGCCATAAAAGCCTTCCCATTTGCCCTGTCAGCATGTGGTACATCGGCTAAACAACTGATTTAGCTCTTCTTTTTTCCAAGGTTTATCGCCACTTACAGAGGACATGCTCTTTGTGCGCCGCCTGCCACTTTCTGCTCAGTTTCCCTGTCACTTCCTGTTGGCTTTCCCCTATTCAGGCACCAGGAGTGATGCTCTGTGCCGCAAACGCACTGACAGACACTATTAGCTTCTAGCCGAATACATCTTCTCACTGCTGGGGCTATTTATCTCTCCCTCGCAGAGAGCTGTTATCATGTTACCCGCCTGCTTCTTACAGCCTCCCGTCATTTACTTCTGCTGGTCCTGGTGATTTTGGGTAGGGTCCCGACTGAGTATTAGCGTGCGGGGGGTGGGGGGAGCGGTGGGGGCTTGCCTAGGGAAGATTTAGTTTCCATCAGAGCCCCGCGTGCTTTTTGGAATCTCACCAGCCGCTTGCAGGGACGCGAGATGGAACGTAGGAAATACGAGAAGCGGGTGCTAAAAGGAACAGACAGCCACAAAGGAGGCAAATTGTGCTGACACAGGGCACTTGTAGGTCCCTGCTCGCAGCCAGCCCTCTAGCCCCTGAGAGCCACATTCGTGGCCCATCCATGCTACATGATGGTAGCAAAACCATTCCGTTAGCCCTCTGGGCCTGCCCTGGCTCGTGAGGGGCTGACTCCGGCATAACGGCACTGCCTCCGGATTCATTTACAGCGGTGACGGGAGAGGAGAAACCCGGTCCTGTGTGTTTGTCGCTCTGACCACATTGCTTTTCAGTGCTGCTCTCTGGGTATGGGGCTCAGGTAACAGTGCCCAGGTGAAGTGGGGATGTGATGGACCAGGTGTGTTCCTTCTCCATACCATCCCTGGGCTCTGCCAGTGCCCTTCAGTCTTGGCATCTCCTTCCCGACCATGTGGCAGGCCCCCTGCCTCTAGGGCATCTCCTGAGCCGAGCCGGTTCTTCGTGCCAGGGTGCGTGGAACAATTGGCCACTAGAGCTGGGATGACCGAGTCCTTCCTCCACGGGCTGAACGCAGGCTGCTGAGGTGAGTGAGCGCCTCAAGCCATTTGCTTTGAGCGGTGCCGTTCGCTGTTTCCTGGCCCTGCCTTTGAAGCCCCGGCTTAGGGCTCACCACACCCATCCTGAGAAGGGAACGCGCCTTGACGACAGGTGCAGCCGGCTTTGACAGCGCATCCTTAATGCACGCCCAGCCCCGGGGAACCAACTGGAGGGAAGGCCTGGGGGCAAACGGGGAAGAGAGACGGAAAAGTGACCAAAACTCCCCAATTCCATGCCTTGATTTCGACCGGGGCAGAGGTGTGTGTGTGTGTGTGTCTGTGTGTGTGTGTGTCTGTGTGTGTGTGTGTGTCTGTGTGTCTGTGTAAGTGACCAGCCTCCTTTCAGCAGCCATCAGAGAGCAGAGCAAAAGGTAGCTCAGCAGCAAGAACCAGAAGCAGGGGAGAGGAGATAGTTCAAATCCCTTCAGTGCCAAAGTGCTGCTTGTAGCAGAGAGAGCGAATTAATTACAACCTTTATATGAGGGGCCAGATCCTTGGGGGGTTGAGGGGAGGGGTGGAAACTGGCTCCTTTCATATCGCTGCTGATTTACCCCCGCAGATGATCTGGCTCAGGACTTTGAACCCAGCGGTGTGACTTCCTTGAAGTGGTAGGGCCAGAATGACACAAGTGCTCACAGCTCGCCGCCGAGAACAGCAGAAAACGCGGCCCTGGCATCTAGGGGCCTGCCTGGGACCTGAGCTCTTGTGGAAATGTGGCTCCTAGGGCCCCAAAGGGAGAGAAGAGACTTGCAGAGAGATGGGGCAGAGCCGGGGCTGCCTCTGAGCAGTGCTGGGGGAGCAGTGGCGAGGGAGGAAGAGATCAGGGAACTGCCAGTGGCTTCTACGGACCAGCACTAACCGTGTGACCCACTAGAGAGGGCGTTTTGGGTCCCGCTCGGTGCTGATCCCCGGAGGATGAGAGTTATTCCAGCTGCAGAGCCACGGCTCTTCACTCAAGCTGCAGCAGCTCCTGCTTTTCGCTCTGGGGTCCCCGGTGGGTCACAACAGCCCTGTGGGGATTTTTCAGCATGATCCCAGTCCCCGGATATATAGTCCTCACCAGTTCCGTGCAGGCTAACCCATTGGTACTGCACTGCCCTCTGCTGGAAGGCACCGGGATCACTCAGCTGTGGGCCATAGGGCTTGTAGTGCACAGGGAGATTCCTTTAGCTCTGTAGCTGGGATCTGAGTGCTAGCCTTACTGGGGGTGTGAAGTTCCCCATGGCTATGGGTCTCCAGCACAGGGAGATCTGCAGGGCTCGCCTAGGCCACGCTCTGGCTAGGGCAGCTTTCCTGCAATGTCTGTTTCGGAAGCTCATGCCTCCCAGGGAGCTGGTCAGGAGGGGAGAAGGAAGGCCCTGAGCGCTTGACATATTCCCAGGGGCAGAGAGGTGGTGCTGTGGGGGTAAGCTGAGCCCTGACGCAAGGCATTTGCTCCAGCCCAGAGCTGGAGGAATGCTGGTGATGAGCAGGGAGGAGGCGGCATAGCAAGGGTCCCTCCTCCTCCTCCTCCTGGAGGTGGTCTCTGCCCAGTGCGGTCCTGGGGCTGGCTGGGGAGTGACACAGATACGGGGGCTCTGGAGGGGAGCTCGCGTGGCCTTTGGAGTCACTGCCCTCTTGTGCCAGTGACACCTGTTGCTGGAAGCTCCCCCCAGCCCCCTCCCCGTCCATGGCCTGCCCACTAACTGTGCGGTGGACGCAGGGAGGGCCCAGCGCCTCTGGGATCAGCGGGCGCCTGCTGGAAAACGTGGCAGCTGCTCTGTGCCATTTACAAACTGAGAAATATGAGACCCCCCCTGCACTCCCTTCCCTGTCCTCTGCCCTCTTCACAGCTCCCCCATCCCCCCTTCTCCTTCCTCTGCCCTTCCCACTGGACTCCCCTCCCGCTCCTCTGCTCTCTCCCCGGCGTTTCCCTCCCCCATATCCCTCCTTCTCCTTCCTCTGCCCTCCCCACTGTACTCTCCCCTCCCATTCCCCCTTCTCCCTCTTCTGCACTCCCCACCCAGGTGACCAGGAGTGCAGGCTGGTTCCCAAACATGCCGTATCCCCCAGGGCAGGGGAAGGAGGAAAGCGGAGGGTGTCAGTTCGCAGGGTCTCATCTGGCACTTGCCCGGGGGTGCTGAGGGAGGCTGCCTAGGGAGGGCCAGGCCCGGTCCAGCCATACGTGGGGCAGAAAGAGCGGCCGGGGGCCCCTTGAGTGCAGCCCTGACCAAAGAGCAGCCCCGTTTCCCTGGGGTGCAGCCCAGAATTGCTCCCAGCTACTTCTCCCAGGCCTGTGCCGCAGGGATCAGGGTGATACAATATCGGGGGGAGGGTGGCTGTTGGCAAGAATTGGCAGCTTATTGCTTGTGTGTGGGGAGGGGGCATTGGCTTGCCTTCAAGCTGGCCCCAGGCCAAGGACCGTGCACCTGGTGCCAGAGCACACCCGCCCTGCTTGCTCTCAGGACAATGCCGAGTAACAGGAGAATTCCAGTTTGCCTTCCTCAGCAGGAGCCTGGTATTGTCTTCCTGGGGCGAGAGATCCCTATCTGCCCTCCCGGCTGCAGGTGGGCATTCACGGAGGTGACACACCAGCACAGGTAGCAGGCCGGCCTGGCCCATTGTGCACAGATTGTGTACATGAGCGTGCAGACAATGAGAGCAACACCTCTGTGACCTTTTGTCCCACCTGGCCTGCTGCTCTGCAGTTGCTGGTTCGGTCACAACCCTTTGTGTCCCTTCCCCAGAGTGGAGCTAGCGAGCTCAGCCAGGGCAGATCCTGCCCTGAGGGGCTGATGGCTGGAGGGGTGCTGTCCAGCTCAGGCAGACGGACCCTGGCTAGCTCGCATGCTAGCGATAGCGCCGGTGGCAGGAGGAGCTAGAGGCTGGAGAACAATCCCATCAGCACCCGGAGGCTGGTCCATGGGCCAGCCACCCCTGGTACTGCTGTGGCTCCCCAAGCAAGGTGGAGTGTGTCTATTTTTCCGGCCGCGGTAGAGGCTCCTGCACCGAGCTCCAGAGGTCCCCGGTTTGATCCCTCTCACCAACCACTGGATCGGTCAGTGTTACAACCACACCATCGACCTGTCCGGCATCCCGCTGGGGAAGCCTGCCGCAGCTTTCCTGACTCTGGGCTTAAAGCCCTCTCCAGAGCGTGTGGTTTTTCCCACCCCTGGGGGAACTTCTGCCCTGCGTGGGGATAAGATGGGCCTTGCCTTGCCTTGGGAAGTTACTGGTGGGTCTGCCTCGGGGGGCTTGCATTGATCTCACGCCAGCTGCGCAGTGGACCTAGGCTGGGGTTTGGCTCTGCTGTGTCCAGGCCGGGTTTGGAGCAGTGAAGCTGCTTCATGCATCTGATTTGCAAATCACCTGTTTGACTGAGATGGGTACATTCCACCTCAGCGCTGGGGTGGGCGGCCATCTCAGGGCACAGTCCCCTTCCCGGTGCAGCGTCCGGCCCAGGAGCTGGGGTGTCAGTGCCTGTCAGGGGACTATAGCCCACTTCGGTTCCCTCAGCACAGTGACCGTTCCCCTGGTGACGGGCAGAGCCCCCGGCACAGCCAGCCGGGTTCTTCCAGTCTCGAGCACTGTCGCTGGGGATAAAGAGCAGGATGCCCAGCAGGGGCTGAGTTTTCTGGCTTATGTGTGAGAGAGGCGAAGCTCCCCCATTAGCTCTGCTGGGATGATCCTTGGTTTCCTCAGCAGAGAGAAATTCCCCCGGGGCAGTGTCACGGAGTTCCCGGGGGCGATGGTCTGGAACCGCTCCCTATGAAGCCAGTCAGGACTTCGGGGTGGGGGGAAGCTGCTTCTCCATAAACAGCCTGTCTTCAAGGCTAGGAGCTTCACAGCTTCCAGCTTCCTGGGTCTGACCTCGGAGCATTCAGCACCTTCTGTCCCTCCGTGCGCTTCCCCCAGTGAGCCCGCCCAGGCGGGGTCCTGGGGAAGCCCGTGGATCCTGCACCCCAACTCCACAGTCAGAAGTGACTCTCAGCCAGCCAGTAAAACAGAGAGCCAGGCCAGCCTGCCTGTAGCTCTCTGCCTCTTCCCAGCCAGACCCAGACTGAAACTGACAAAGAGTCCTGTGGCACCTTAAAGACTAACTAAAATTTTTTTAGAGCATAAGCTTTCGTGGGTTAATACCCACTTCTTTGGATGCATGCAGTGGAAGTATCCAGGGGCAGGTATAAATAGGTAGGCAAGAACCAGGTGGGAGATAACAAGGTTAGTCCAATCAGGCTGAACCAGCTTGTTATCTCTAATCAGGGAGGGTGAGGTGTTCTTCTAGCAGCTGAACTGGAGGTGTGAATAGTGAGAGAAGAGAAGCTGCTCTTGTAGTTAGCTAGCCATTCAAAATCTCTATTAAGTCCCAAATTGATTGTGTCAAATTTGCAAATGAATTGCAGCTCTGCAGTCTCTCTTTGCAGTCTGGACTTGAAGTTTTTTTGCTGCAAAATGCTGACCTTTAAATCTT
>ML677343.1:30204738-30236796 GCA_007922305.1 Dermatemys mawii | reverse complement strand
TATTCCTCGGGTATGCCCCGCAGCATTTCCTGGGTATTCTTGGCGTGTTCAGGCAGGGTATTCCTCGGGTACGCCCCGCAGCATTCTCTGGGTATTCTCAGCATGTTCAGGCAGGGTATTCCTCGGGTACGCCCTGTAGTGGCACTTGGGTATTGTCAGCACATGCCTGCCCTGCTTTTGGTGAGGTGTGAGTACCCCTAGCAGTAGTAGCACCTTGGCATGGTACTTAGGTAGCCTCAGCACTGACGTTCAGGTAGCTTGCTGGAGTACTGCCAGCCGAAGAAAGGGAGTGCTAGGCCCTGCTCCCTCAGAAATCGCATGGCCCTTCATGATAAATAAAGAAGTTAACACCCTACCCGAGCTGGTAATTAGCTTTTAACCTGTACTAGCAGTTAACTCCAAAAGGCAATCATTTTTTCCAGGGAGCTGGTGGTGTAGAAAGGACTAAACATGGCCAGTTTTGTTCAGGATGAATTAAGACTTGCAAATGTAAAATGAGTTCATCTATTTAATTAAGTAGCAGCAATATGGATGGTAAATTAAGTTAACGGGGGACGTGCCAAAACAGGGTTATAAAAATCATGTCCTTTCAGGAGTGGTTTCTGGATCTGTCTGGCTGCTCTCAGCCGTGCCCTCCCCGCTTCTAGCGCCCAGGTGGGTGCGGTAGGTCGATGGATGGCAGAGCCAGCAGCTCCGGTGCCCCCTCTCCTCCCCGTCTCCGGTAAATGTGCTGAATTATTAATCGGTTGCTTTAAATGGCCGCTGGCTTGGCAGCCATCTCACCTCCCGGCTGCACTGGGGCGGAGCAGGGGAAGGGGGCGCAGACCCGCCCCGTGACAGTGCTCTGCTGAGCGGCCAAGTGATTTATGGGGGATGCCGTTGTGAAAGGGGCGGGGGAGGGGGCACGGGCGCAAACCACAGCAGAGCGAGAGCACAGGGCGGAGGCAGCGGTTGCCTGGGCTGGGGGCTCGGGGTGGGAATCGGGCCTCCCGCGGCCTGTTCCCAGCTCTAGCACTGACCTCGGCTGAGTCACTTCCCCTCTGTGCGCCTCGCTCTCGAGCGGGGATTTCCCTGCGCTGGTGATAGGGCTGTTTGCACAGCGGATGGAAGGGGCTGGGCCGGGCGGGGAGGGATGGGGGTGCGGGTTGATGCCGGGGGTGCAGCCAAAGGCCCCAGGTGGGGGAGAAGGTACAGGGGGAGTTGTCTCACGTCAGGAGAATGGTGCTGGCAACTCGGCACACAGAGCAGGCAGCCCTTGGCCGCTGCCCGCTCCCCACCAATGCACTCAGTGTGACCTGAAGGAAAGAGAGACGCAGACAGTTTCCTCATCCATCTTCTCCGCCACGGAGCCTGCCAGCCCGAGGGCCACTGAGCCAGCTGGAAATGGAAGGAGGTGACCCAAGCAGCTCTCTTCAGAGGAGGGAGTGAACCAGCCAGCTCAGCATGTTGGGCGTTAGATTAAGGCTCCCAAAGGACCCCAGCTTTGATCTCCCATCTGCAGAGGCTGGGAGAAGGGTGCCAGTCCCCACCTGCCAATCTGGCCGTGCAGGCCTGGGCCCCGTTCCGTGCTTTAGCATGAGCCCCGTCGTCTCTGGCCTTCATTCCTAGATTGCACCCTTCTGAGGCAGTTAATGGGCGGCAGTGGAGGGGAGAGATACTCCTGGTTTGGCTGCGGGGGAAGCAAACTGGATGTGACGGGAAGGCGCGTGGAGAGCTCCTGGCGGTAGGGCTAAGCGCCGGGGCTCTGTGCTCTCCTGCTCTGGCCTGGCCCCGCTGCCGTTGAGGGGAGCGGGAGTTGGGCATGTGCTCACAGGCCGCCCCTCGGAAGCGCCGGCCTAGGCTGGATTCCAGGCGGTGCGTTGGGAGTGCTCCTTCCGGGCAGGAAGGGGAGCGCCATGCTTGGAGCGTGGACACGGCTCCGATTCTCTCGTTAGCGTCGTTGCGCCGGGGCTGTGGGCAGACGGGGGAGACTGGCCTCAATGCAGGAGGATTCCTTCCCTTCCCCTTTACCCAACGGCAGCCCGGGGAGCCCCGGGGCCTCCGTGAGTGCCAGCTGCTCTCAGGGCTGCATCTTCTTTCCCCACCCTCACGCCGTCCATTTTGCAGCAAGCCACGGCGACACTGCTGCAGTGGAGACCTGACCGCTGGCCATCCAAGCAAGGGGAGAGCACATGGGACTCCAGTCTCCGCCTGCCTGCCGAGCTTCGCTTGGCCTCCTCCGTGGACCTCGTAGCTCCCTCATTCAAACCCCACTGTGGCCGGGTTCTCTTTGGGGACCCCACATGTGGACTCGTTCGGGCCTTGGGCCCGCCCTGAGTCTCTTTCGGACCCAAGGGGATGGATCAAGAGCTTTGTTGGGAACAGGGAAATTTCACTCGAGGAGCCTGGTAGACGTGGGGACCCTTTGGGGACTGTCAGGGACCCTCGGTGAACCGCCACAAGGGACGACTCCATCAGAGCCCGGACCCCTGGCGTTCGGCAGGCTGTGGGGACTCTGAGGGGAAAGCAGGCCTCGGCCGCTCTCGGAAGGCGAACCACAAGGCCCTGACTCCCCCCACATCGTCACTGTCTTCAGGAGAGCGAGGGCAACAGACTCGCCGCCCCCAGCAGTGCCCTTCGACTGTGATCCAGGCGCCATGCTACCTGCTGTACTCTGTGCCGGCCTACACCGAGCATACACTGGGCTGGGAATGGCCTCTGTCGACCGCTGGAACAGCTCCACGAGCGCTCACCTTCATGCCCCAGTGGCTGCTCTGGAGAGGAGCACACATGAATTATTGAAAAAAAGGAAAGAATAAGGGGAAAGGGAGGTGTGGGGGGAAGAAAAAAAGGAAAAAGCAGCAACAGCAGCAAGTGAATGTATCCTCCCCAGTGATGCAATCTTAGCAGGGCTGAACTTTCCTCTCCTGCCACAGATAGAGGATCCTTTAGGGACAGCCAAAAGAAACAATAACCCTCTGATTTGTAGCTTTCCGGCTCCCGCAGCCAATGGGAGACCAGCGCTGCCTCGTGCGATTACTGTATTTTGTCGGAACTATTCCCTAAAGAAATCAAACCCTTGTGAAATCCCTCCCGTGCCTCAGCCTTTGCTACGCTGCTGACCTGAGCTGTGCAGGTTATCATAAGGCATCTCAGACTTAGACAGGAATAGTCATTAAAATTTGAAAGGCAAATGGAAAATTGCTACTAGAAGCCTCTTCGCCAAACAGCTAGCTGGCAGATCAGAGTCCTCATTAATGGATCTAATGTGTTAGAAACAATTACAGCTTCCGAAGTGATACCTTTCCAGAGCGTCGTGGCTCCTTCCAAAAAACCACCGAGCTCCTGAAAAGGCTGGAGCTGTGTGAATAGAGCTTCCCTGAGTTTGTTTCACTTTCCTGTGGACTCATCCCCATCTAGCCCCCCAGTGTGACGCACCCCACTCAGCCAGGTGCTCCTCTCTGTTGTAATTCATCCTGCACAAAGGTCCAATGCACCATTTCAGAATTGGTGGCCGGTGAGACTCGGGGCAGAGGTGGGGTTTCGGTGGTGCCTGGGCCGTTTGCTAGCTAGGGTGGATTTCACCCATCACCATCCCTTGGCCCCAAGAGGACAGGCTGGGGTTTCCTTTGGAGCCCATGGGAGAGGCTTTCCCTAGTGTTCCAAACACAGAGCTAGGAGCAGGGAGCTCCTCTGTTTCCTCTCGTTCTGTGGCTCTGTGCACATGACCCAAAGGGGTGTCAGCACTACCTGCTCCAGCAGGCGGAGAGGAGGCCTGATTAGTGTTTGGGAGACATCGGGTCTCAGCACGACTGACAACAAAGCGGACTCCCATCCCCAGCCGTTAGATGCTGGGAGCCAGGCTGAGAATTAGCAGCTCATTGCGCAGAGGTCAGGAAATGGTTAGAACCTTTGGTCACCAGCTGCACTGGGGCCTGTTTCAAAGCAGTGACCAGGAGATGTGAAAGGTTTCATATCCAGTTGCAATTCCTCTGAGCTCCCTTTCCAGCCCCGCCGCCTCCAGACAGCAATCAGCACTCAGCCCAGCCAGCCTGGGTGTATTTTTAAGACCAATTAGCTTGACAATAAAACCCTGTAGGCAGCGCCGGAAACATTTGTAGGCACCCAGAAAATGCTGCTTGCTTTGGATACTGGGGCCAGCTTGGTTCGTGATGATGGTTCCAGCGGGAAAATCGGCGCCCAGGCTTCCACGCGCTCCCCTCTAAACCCAGATGCGCTGGGGACAAAGGTCAAGGTCAAGAGAGGAGGAGAAAGAGCCCTGGCTGGCTGATTGTACCTGGGAAGAGGAAGCTCTTTTGAATGTGGCTTTGGGTGACGGCGGAGAAACAAGAACTGCCCCCCCCCTTCCCCAGCTCTCCGGTCCCTGGGGACGGCGTCTGAAACTGCAGCTGCTTCTCACGCTCCGGTGAGGGCCGGACGTGGTGCTGAGGTGAGCTGGGGAATCCTGCTCAGGAAGGCTCCCAGGCTGTAATGCAGGCTCTGCCCCCCCCCCCCCCCCCCCCCCCGGCAGGGCAGTCTGTCTGCTCCGTGTTTCCAAAGCACCTCCTGCCACCTGTGTTGCAGCCCCGGGGGAAGCAGGCAGCGCGGCCTAGTGGCTCCATGCTGGACTGGGCACCAGGAGCCCGGCAATGCAGGCGGGGCTTGGACTTGGGCAGATCACTGAATCTCTCGGGGGTAACTGTGCTATCTTGCCTCACTGGGGGAACGGGTGGGTCTCTGTGAGCACGCTGGTGTGAGTGTTGCTTCTGCTGCCATCTATTTCAGTTTAGGTAGAGAACACACCGGTCAGCTGCCCAGAATGATCGGGGCTAGGGACAGGGAATGTCTGGGAGGGGCGTCCCGGCACTCGAGGGTCACTCCATCACGCTGCCCGCGGGAACCTGGGCTTTGCTGCTCCGTCGGCGCAAGGCGGATCCAGTGCCCCGGCACCCGTTTGATTATTTTTGGCCCACAGGACAGACAACTCGGGGTTCCACTGACTCTCAGGGGGACTGAGCTGGCCTGGAGCGTCGTCTCCTCGAGGCCGGGCGGGTAGGGGTGTCTGCTCTCATGCCAGCTGTGCCCAGAGAGGAGGGAAGGGACCTCTCCTGCTTTGAACATGTTTCTGAGAGCGAGACAAAGGCCGGGCCTGCAAGAGCCGCTTCCCCATTCGAGGACTTGGCCATGCTTGGACGCAGACCCAGTGTGAGCCTGCAGGAAAGAGGGATCCTGTGCTTGTGGGACAGGGCCCAGGCTGGCACCCAGGGCAGCTGGTTGGTATTCCCAGCATGCTGGGGTGAGACAGGGCCTGTCTCTCTGAAGGGGAAGTGCAGCCCCGCTGGGGTACTGGGTTGCATGGCACACAGCTGGGAGCGCCGAGGTTCCTCCACTCGCTGGTTGGGGAGCCGGAGCAGGCAGCTCGGCTCTCTGCTGAAGGGTCAGACGCTGCTCCTGGGACCACGGGGGCTGTGACAAGCACAGGCCTGCTGAGTCGCTATGCCAGCCTCACACACTCGCTGGCTTGCGCCAGCTCCTTCCTCTGCCCGCGCCTGCCTCGCCGGCAGCTTGATGGCAGATAAAAAGAGAGAGGACCCAGCATCTGTCATCGATCAAAGACGCAGCGTGTGCTCCAGTCTCCGCGCTTCTGCCTCATCGCTGCTCGAGCGAGACAAGAAAGGGCGGCCCGGTCAGCCGGTCCCTTTGCTCCCCCTCGGCCATGACAGCTTGCACCCTGCAGAGCGTCCCTGGAGCGTTGACCAATCCAGCTGGAAATTACAGTGTCCCCGGCAACTCCCCGCGGGATAAAACTACCCATCCGCCCCTCCAGCCCCATCCACCTCCTCTGTCTGTCTGTCCATCCTGCCCTGGGGAAATCCTGAGCAATTCCTGCCCCTCCTTGAGGTTGAGCAGCATTGAAATACCTGGGGATGATCTCCCGCCCCCACCTTGCACCTTGGCTTTGGCGGCTGCGTACGCGGATTGAGTTTGGGCCGCTGCAGCGTGTGGGGAATCAGTCTCCCGGCGGGCAGGGGGTCGCAGCGGGGTGGCTGGCCTGCAGGCGAAGGGCTGAGGTGCCTTGCTGAGGACAGCACAACGTGGTTTGAACGTTGAAGCTGCCACTCGCTCTGTATGTTCCCGGGCGGCTGCTGAGCTGGGCGAGGGGCTGGCTGCTCTCAGCCCGGGGAAGGTGGCTGAGTGGTGGACCCAGCGGTAGTTGGAAGTGTTGAGGTTCTCCCCCGCCGCGCCGGGTGGATTGAAGGTCTAGGGAGCAATCCACCAGCGTTTGAACCCTGCGCAATGGGGCTTGATTTCTCCCTGCCCGCCCCCCGTGATAGCAGCTGGGGCAGCTGTGCAGCTTTGTTTATGTGTAGGACCTAGATAAAGTGTTGGCAGAGGGTGTTTACTCGTTCAGAGCAGGACGGGACCATTGTAAAAATCAGTGGGACAGGCCAGATCCTCAGCATAGTGCTATTGAAACCAGTACAGCGAGACAGATTTACACCACCTGAGAATCCGAGCCTGAGGATTTGCTGGTCTAAACTCTGCTCCTGGTTAGGCTGGTGTAAATCTGAAGTAATCCCAGTGGGTTTACTCCAGATTTCCGCTGCTGTACCCAAGAGCAGCATTTGGCCCTCCACTTTTACCAGGCACCCAGTGGGGTGAGCGGCGAACGGGGTGAATGAGCTGGGAGTGGCGGCTGGGAAGCGGGAAAAGGGGAGCTCTGGGAATGGGCTCCAGGGAGGCGCTGGAGACCTTTACAATGGGCACCCAGAGAGAGCCCCCAGCGCATTCTGGGGGAAATTCCCCCCTGTGCAGAGAGCCAGCACAAGCATGGCTGGCCCTCAGTTCCCAGGCACCGCCGCAGGGTCCAAGTACAGGTTGGGTTGAGCCCTGCTCTGCTTATAGGTCAGTGCAAAGGGCAGAAAGGCGGTCTGGGAGAGCCCCTCCCAATGCCACCAAGGTGGGGACACCCCAGAGAGTGTGGACTGGGATTTCCCAAGGGGCCTAGATCCCTGGGGGACTTGGGCATCATTCTCTTAGGCTCGTTGGAACATACCACCCAAGATGACTGCCAGGAAAGGGGGCCGTCTGCCAAGGAGACGGGGCATGTGTGTGAGCCTGGAATATACTATTCTACTTAGGTTGGAGGCAGAGGGAACTCGGGTGATTAAAAAGCTGATTTCTTTTTCCAGCGACTAGCGGGTTTGTCATCACATCGTAATTAGCCAGTTACACAGCCATATGTTTTATTCATGAGTTAGGGGGATGGTGTCAGAGGAACAATCGTGTGTGTGTGTGTGTGTGTGTGTGTGTGTGTGTGTGTGTGTGTGTGTGTGTACAATACACACACACACACACTTCATTTTCCCCCGGGGAATGTTGCCTAAAGAAACCACTGCCTTCCTTCTCATTCCCCATCCAGGTCGGAGGCTGTAAATGGTTTTGTGGGCCTGGCTGGGATTCAGGTTGGGTTAAAAATATGGATTTATGTCTGTGTTCTGCATTGTCAAAGGGCAATGAGAAGAGGAAATGATTGCTGAGCTGTTTATTTAATGTAAGGCAGTCGCCGGTGCGGCTTTGATTATTTTGTTTGTTTGAGTTCTACACACACACACACACACACACACACACGTCCTCCCTGCGGTTTGCTGCCACCCTCCGGTACTACTGCACCTGTCCCGTGCACTGGGGTTAAAGTGGTTTGAAGAAAGTGGAGAGCCCAGTCCAGTTCTGGCAGAAGTTTAGGGTATTCAGAAGCGGGACACACCTCTCCCCATTGTCACCGCTGCCTGAGGCAGGATAGAGCCCAGCTGTCCAGAAGTTCAGGCACTACCTGATGCTTTGCCCACCGTTGTAATTGTAGAGGAACATAGGCAGGGCCGGGCAGGTTTCATTTCTCGGGGCTTTGTACACATTCCCTTTGGTTCCAGCTTGTCTGGCTGGGGCCTTCTAGCCCTTCCCTTGGGAGATTGCGCCCCCGTTTCAGAGACCTGCCGTGGGCCAGAGTGTCCCTTCCATTTGCGCCATCCCATGGCTTGCAAAGCAAGGAGCTGGAAAACTCCTGCTCTCCCTACTCCCCTCAGGCCCTGGTGTGAACTGCAGGAGTGCTCATAAAATCCACCCTGAGCTTCTGAAGTGCGCTGACTTGGAAGAGCTGCATTCGTTTGAGTGGGGCTCATTTTTCTGCCCGGAGCCTTTGCAGGTCAAAAAATGTTCCTGTCAAATTACAGCAAAGCTTAGGCGCTGGCTTTCCCTCCGCCAGTCGCTCTGCGTGGGATCTCCCCTGCCCCCAGGAAGCCTGGTTGTTTCAAGCCCCTCTCTGGGTAACTCCCTGGCGCGTTCCCGGTTGGTTTCGGGAGCAGGAAGGTAGAGCCGGGTGCACCAGTTGCAGGTTTCGGTGGCCTCTTTGGTTCTCTTAGCTGCTTGGTAACGAGGTTTGCCCCAGGCAAGCGCAGCGGGAGGGGCAGGGCGCGAACAGGTGCCAAGGGAACGTGGGCAGCATTCAACATCGGTAGATCATTGTACGTAACCCAAATAGGTTAGGCCCATGCATGTAGCTCAGAAGAGCTTGTCGAACTCATGGGAGAGACAGGGCTTGTTTCTCTCCTGTCACCGAAGCTTTCTCTTTAGCTCAGAGCTGAGATCTGATCTGAATGCTCCGTGGATGCACATCTATGGCCCCTGCGCGCTCTGCTGCCGCTGTGGGAACGAGGCGCCGGAATCCGGCCCTGCCATACTGGGTCAGCGCAGAGGCCAGGTTAGCGCATGCCACGTCCACTTGGCGCAGCCTGCTAAGCAGTGGACTTGCGGGAAAGCGGCAGGTCAGAAGTATGACAGTCACCCGCCCCGCAGGTGGCTGGAGCAGTAGGCACTCTGCCCTGGCATCCCTGGCACTGCGGGGTGCAAAGCAAACAGAGGGAGAGAATCCTGGGAACAGGTCTCCCGAGGAATTGATCCCGCACGTACGGCTCAGGGTTTGGAAAGTTACCTGCTCGCCCCCGGTGTCAGGAACAAGCCGTGTCCGTTGCAAAGTCATAAATAAGCCATTTGGCCAGGGGTTAGGGCAGATGCTTGCCCAAGGATTTAGAATGGCAACCCCCCTCTAGGACCTCAGGAGCTCTGCCACAGACCAGCTGAGTGATCTTGGTCATAAGGTCTCTATGCCTCAGTTTCCCAATCAGTAAAATGGGGATTAGCCTGACCTACCTCACAGGGGTCAGTTTGATAACGTTTGCGATGGGCTTTGAGAGTCTCAAATGGTAGGTGATGGGAGAACTGAAGGGACAGGGCAGGCTGATCGCAGTGCTATAAACATACAAAGTGCTACAGTTTATCCCGCTCCCACTGTGTGTTTGTAGGACACAGGGTGAGTCACCCACTTTTATGTGTCGGCTGCTACATCCAGCCTTGAGCTCCCAGGCAGACAAGGGGTCTGATCATTGTTTGCTGCAGCTGGCATGAGCCCAGGGCGCGGGGTATGGGTCAGGCCATGGGGAGGGAGTTAGCAGGGCCCATGGAAAGCAGCGCTGCTAGCGTTCAGCTATCTCCGAGGCTTCCTGCCTAAAGCAGACCTTACTGCTCTGGAGGGTTTGGAAAGGAGACGGGCAGACGCTGGCATTATCTGAGCCCTGCTGCTTCGGCAGCTCTCGGTGCCTTACAACAGGGGAACAGGGTCTGTTCTTACCCCCTTTGGATGCCTGGCCTGGCCTGTCTCTCTGCTATGGCATCGTCTCCTCCGCTAGAGGGCAGGCAGGGTCCTTCGCTATCCAGAGGGAGCAGTGAGCTCACAGCTGATCCTGAGAGGGGAACGGAACCAGGGTCCCATGAAGAGAGAGGAGTCGGGTTTGCTTTGCTTTCCTCCGGCCTGGCCTGCCTGCCAGCTGGCTGCTCAGAGCTCTGAGCTAGGGCTGAAGATGTGTCAGAGGGAGATGGTGACGTGTGGCCAGTGGCTCCTGCCAAACAGCTCGAGTTAGCGCCCCGAGCCGCTCTCTAGCGCCTCGCTAATGTCGCCCGGCCCATGCCTGGGGCTCTGCAGTGGTGCAAACAGGAGCCAGTTAATCCTCTCGCCCCACTGGGGAGTGGGTCAGGATTGGCAGCCTCAGATGACAGATTTGGAAACCGAGGCCCGGCAGGGGAAGCGATTTATCTGGGCCATGTAGCTGGGATTCGAGCCGCCGCGGCTCCCGGACCCACGCTCACCTCGCCAGAGGCATGCCATGCGCCCTAGGGCCTCGCAGTCGGTGCAAACCTTCTACCGGGAGCTCTCCCCCTTGGCCTCCTTTTTAAAAGCCTTGCTCAAGTGATGCAAGAGTCTGGGGCACTCAGGAGCCGTGAGCGGGCTCGCTGCTGTTTCCTTCTCCCGCTGAGCCCCGGGAGGCTGGATGCCGACGGGGAGCGAGGAATCAGGGTGTCCGTTAGTTCAGTTGGGTTTCAGATGTTGCAAGGGGCCGAGCTCCTTCAGCCAGGCTCCTTTCTCAATCCGGTGGCCCACTGCTGCCCCCTTCCCCCCATGGCATGACTTGGAGGCTCCCGTCCAATCGCGGGGGCACCTCAGCTTTGCCCTCCCCCATTCCCAGCACTGCTGCTGGTGCCGTTCTTCTTCCGTAACATCTAGACGACAGCCCTGGGCAGAGGCCCCGCTTTGGTTCAGGAGCTCTGTGTGCCGGCCGCAGTACAAACACGGAGGAAGGGACTGGCCTGGCAGAGATGCATTTACGGACACTGCGTGGATACACCCTCTGCAGTAGGGTAGAGCCCCCAGGATCCACCCGCCCTGAGCTTCTTGCAGGAGAGAGCTTGAAGATTTCCCTTAGTACAGTCAGGTGGGAACTCAGCTGGGCTTTGAAGTTCCCAGATGGCTCCGTCTGTGCTGGGCCAAAGCAAAACTCAGGGGATTTGACATCTGGCTGTCAGCTGAGCAGACTTCTGTCCTGTGCTTGCTAGGTTCAGGCAGTTGCCTTTGATGTGTCCGTCCTTCCTAGCTTCTCTCCTCCTCCCCTGCTGGTTAGAGGCAGGTTTGCCTGGTGGAGAGAGCACTGAATGGGGGTGCAGGAAACCTGCATTCTGTTCTCCACTCCGCCGCTGGCCTCCTGGGTGTCCTTGTTCAAGTTACTTGCCTGTCCCGTGCCTCAGTTTCTCTGCAGGGCTGATGAGACTGACTTGCTTTGTAAAACCCTTTGGGATGTGCTGATGAAAAGCACAAGGTATTGTTTGGTATTTATTAATTGATATTTATTTAAGCCTGCCACGAGGTGCTCTCTGCCTCAGAGGCCCAGCTTGCTTCTGAAGTGGAGTCCGACTTACCTGAGTGAAACCATTCTCCTGTAGAGCTTTATATTATTACAAAAAATAAATGGATTGGCAAGGCACCCCTCCCTCTGTACCCGCTCTGTGATTGGCCTGTAATTACAGGTTTATTGCCTGTACCTCTATTGTGTAATGACATGTTTGCAAATTAATTTTTATGGCTCATGCCATTAGCATATACAGTCGAGGGGGAGGGGGAGTATTAATTACCTCCGATGTTAGTGTCATTCTGGTGAATTAAAAACCTGTAAAGGCATGGCAGCCGAAAACGGCGTGCGTGCCGGGGGGTGGAGAGGGGATTGTTGTCAGGGTGGTTGTGGGGGCAGAGGCTGCAACACAAATACCCCAGCACTAGCCGGAGAGTTGGGGTCATGATGGGAGGAAGCGTCCCTGTAGAGGTGATACTGGCCATTATTCCTGGCTGGCTGTGTCTGCAGTGCCTCACGGGCCTGGATCGGGAGTGACTCCGTTGGCCCGGCTGTGCGACCAGGGGGAGAGCCGGGGAAGGCAGGGCGTTGGGGGTGGAGCTGGGTCAGAGGTGTGGGTGCGGCGAGCCATTTGGGATGGCCAGGGCCGGCGCGAGGAGAAGGGAGGTGGGTGCCTGGAGTCAGGGACAATCCCAAGGGAACGGGGCGAGGGGGGGGTTGAGGACTGTTGCGGGGGGATGGGATCTTTGGTGCCGGAGAGAGGAGTCTGAGCAGGCTGGTGTGAGGAGGGCAGGGTGCTGAAGGCAGGCTGGGGGCTGAAAGCCCTTGTAGGGTGGGTGATGCTAGCCGGTGCCCTGGCAGCCCGGCGTAGGCCCTGGAGCCAGAGAGATTCCTGGACACACGAGCCCACGGGGGAGCCTCGGGGTCACCCAGTGAAAAAGCAGCAAGCGCAGGGCCTGAGGTTCGGCGCTTGTCATGGCCCCAGAAGGGATCATTTCCACTGGGTCAGCCCCTCCTCCCCTCCGCTCCGGGGCGGGGAGGAAGCGCACACAGCACCGGCTGCTCTGTGGCCACCCCAGCGCTCTGAGCCGCACAGGGGGAGGGGGGAGGATTAAACTAGTGCTTATCTCCTGCCCAGACTGGCTGGGCTGATAGGAGCCTGGGCTCTGTCTACACCCACTGAACCGTTAGGGGACAGGTCGAGGACTCGGCAAAGTCATCTTGCTTTGTAAGTGCTTTTTGCTTTGGCTTAATCAAACCATGTGTACATGTGTGCACGTGTTTTCATTCGCTGGGGCGGGGATCCCCCTTTGGCTCCACTGGAGTTTCCTGCAAAGGAGCTTAAAAAAAGGACCTCGGAAATACTTGGGGACGTGAGAGAGCCCTGGATTTAGGCCTCCCGCTTGCTCTCCCAGAAACACTCTCAGCTCCAGTATTGGCAGATGTAGGCTCTGGGGGGTTTTATGTGGTTTTAAACCAGAACAAACCCCAGCTCTTCATCCTGCACAGTATTATTTGCCAGATTAGCTTCAGGGGCACTCTGGCATAGCACAGTTCTTCCTTTGTGGATTTCTCTGTCCTACGGGGCCGGCTCCAGAGTCCATGGAAAGCAGTGGGCTTTGGATCAGGCCGACGCTGTGCTAGCTCAGATACAGGACTGTAGTGTGTAGCTGCCTGTGCGGAGTAGCTGCGCAGGAAAGAGCCATGTGCCTGGCTTTGGGAGCTGAGGTAGGGACCCCACTTCCATGCCTGGAGGGGAATGCGGGTGATGACTTTTCAACCTGCCGGTGGCTTCTGGCCTTCCTGGGATCCCTCGTGACTCTGACTTCAAAGGGGAAGCCAGGCCCCTGTGCAAGGCCTGTATCTTGGGCTGGTCAGTTATCAGACAGGATGCGGGTTTCTCTTGCAGCTGGGAGATATCACACCTTTGCCTGGGTGAACTTTGGCGGTGACAGCAGCCGGCAGTCCCGGAGGTGGTGTGGGGGGAAGGGACCCAAGGCCCACAGCATATTGTGTCACCTGATCGTTTACTTAAAGCAAATTAAGCCTGGGCCTTTGTTACTATGGTGTGGCCTCAGCTCTGTAATAGCATTTATTGGCCCGATTCGCCTGCGAGCACGTCTTCCCGGCTCGCCTCATGCCTGGGTGGAGAGGGAATGCGGGAGGCTGTATCAGACACTTGATTACAGTCGCAACAGGGATATTTTCCCACTGGGGGGGGAAAGGGGGAATGGGGCAGGCGGAGGAAGGGGCCTGGCTTGGAGTCTGAACCTGGCAGGGTTTTGTCTGTCTGCCCCTCACACACACACACACAGCAGCCAGGAGTTTTTGGATCCTCCTCCTCCTCCTCCTTTTCTTTCTCTCTCCCTCTGCTCCTCAGTCAAGATAGTTAACTCCTGGCCCCCGCTGCTCCTGGCGGTCTTTTATGTGCCAGGCAGAGAGAGAGGGAAGAGAAAAGCTGAGGGCATGCGGTGAAGGCAATTTTTTTTTAAGTGGCTGGGAGGTCTTTTGTATGGCTTATCGTTTGGGTTGTTTTTGATCAGCAGCTGCTTGGAAACACAGCCCACCTCCGGGGGGGGGTGAATGCTGGAGGAGGAACGGGGGGGGGAAGGGATCTGGAGGGGGGCGCGGGGGGGGAGGGGGAAAGAGACTTCTGCAGCCCCGTTTTCCATGGATCGGCTTCTTGGACGCCTGGCTTCCTGCACCCCGGCAGATCGGAAGTGAAAACTGCTACAAATTCGTCTGTGCCCCCCCCCCCGACTTCCTCCCCCCCCGGAAAATAAAAGCCATGGGGGGAAGCCCAAGATGACTGTTGAGTCGTGGAGGAACAAACCCGGCATTAAGCGCTGGAGCCTGCCTGCCATGAACAGCTGCCTGATGGTTTCCTACCCGCTCCCTTTCATTAGAGGAGACAAATCCGCTGTCAAGTAGCCAGATTTCCAATTTACCGATAATGATCCTTGCATGAAAATTGATCGCGGGGGCTTTGTGGGGCGAGGCGCGCTCCTCGCTCCGCCCGGCTGGCGGTCGCCTCGGGAGGGTTTGGGGTTTTTCTCTCTCCCTTCTCTGCCTCCCCTTCTCCCGTCCGCTCCTTTCCGAGTCAGCCGTGGGGCGTCCCCCCCGCGAAAGCCGGCAGCCGCTCCCTGCCCCCGGCTGCCCGGGACGCTCCGATCGGCCGCTGGAGAAGAAACCTCCGCTTCGCTCCTTTGGAGTATTAATTTCTAAACTCCCCCCCCCCCCCATTGTAACCCCGTAGCTAAGGGGGAAAGAAAACAAAGCCGAGTTCTCCTTGGTAACAAGGGAGATCCCCCCCTCTCAATCTGTCCTCCCCCCCCCTTATTTTTTGATTCTGAACATGAAGCCCTGTTGGAAGCAAATCCACTGACCCCCCCCGCGCCCCGGCTCGCCCTTGACATTCAAATGACTGAATGGAGAAAAGAGAACAACTCGCAGGTTTGGGGGGCTTGTTCCCCCCCCCGGCTCTCTCCACATGAGTAATCCCTAGAGAAGATTTTACAGCCCGGGACCCTCCTTTCTGCCCCCGTCCCTCTTTCTCCACCTCACTCTTCAGTTTCTCTCTCGCTCGCTTTTTGTGCGTGTGTGTAATTTGCATCTCTGCTCTGAAAAGGCAGGAAAACCAGGGGCCGGCACCAAGGCATGGCAGCTGTTTAAAGTGCTGTTGTGTGGTTAGTCAATTACCTCCGTGTGGATCTGCAGGTGACAGGCTGCTGCTGCTGAAAGTGACAAGAGACCTTCTCCCCTCCCCATCCCTGCTGCTTTTAAAAGAATTGTTGGGTTTTTTCAATTATTTACATTATTTTTGCCTTTGGGTTGGTTTTTTTGGGGTTTTGTTTTCAAAAACCCCTCTGTGTGGTTTATTTTTTTTCCTCTACAACCCCCTTCATCTTTTTCACTCCTGATTTTTCTGGGCGCAATGGAACTGTAACATAAATCATGTTTGGACTGAAACCCCCTCTGTATTACTTACCAGGTAAGCAGATGCATGATGTCTTTGATTGTCCCCCGTCCCTTCCCTCTTGCCTTCATTGTACAGCTGATAATAACAGATGGGCGCTGATTCTCTGATACTCCTGGTCTGCAGGAGTGTGGTGCATCTCCCCTGGAGATGTTGGAATTCTGTTGGTGTAGATCCGGATTAATTGCGCTGGAGTCAGTGGAACTGTGTCAATATGAATCAGGAGTAATCCCCCAGTAGTGGGTAGTAGTATTGTGGAGTAAATTGGGAATAACTGCACGGGAGTGGCCGGAATGACATTGCTGTTGGGCATAAATGAAAAGAGAATCGGGCCCCCTTGTGTATTCCTTTCCCTTTCCCCTCCCCTTTGAAATCCTTGTGCAACATGAGCGCTGTAGTTTTCACCCAGCGCTTGGGGTGTATAGCATATCTTGCTCCTTTTGTCTGCTCTTGTTGGCTTCCTAAGTGGTGAGCCCTGTTTTATTTAACAGCAAACGGCAGAAGCACTTAAGTAATCTAAGGTGAATTAAGAAGTGTGGTGTGAAGTTACTTTCCAGTGGTGCCTAATATTGTTTCATGGCTCAGTGAGCTCCGATCATGTAGCAGACAGCACCAAAGTGGCGACTCTAAGTCTCTTCTCTTTTCTCTCCCCGCCCCCCAGCTTTCTCTCCCTTTCCCTTTCTGCCCCAAGTCCCTGAGGTTATTTTCCCCTGCTAGGAGGTGTGTGTCCCTGCTCTGACATGTGCCTTCCTGACACTGGCCTTGTTGCTCAGGGCGGGGAGAGGAGGTAAGCTATACAGAGATATTTATGGCAGTGGAATAATAGTGATCTGTTTTGTTTCCTCTTCATTAACCCTTCACAGTGGAGCAACAGTTTGCAGTGCACACCAACTTTTTATTTTCAGTGGAAGTTTGGGGAAAACGAGTTGACAGTTTTGCCTGTGGATCTGTGGTTAAGAAGATCAGATTCTTTTAAGGAGATGAAGAATTTCACGGCAGATTAGAAAAAGTGGCCCCCCCGTATTTAAAAAAATATTAAATTAAAGTCCTCGCCGAAATGAAACTGCGGTGCTGGGGATGTCGAGTTTGCGGTGGGTTTTTCTCTCTTGCTTGCTTGCGTGCACCAGGCGTGTGGTTTTGGTGGGAGGACTAGCTCTCCAGTTACCTTTGCCGTTGTGACTCCTTTGGCGGTTTCAGAGCAGTGCCTGTTTGTGATGGTTATTTGTTTCAGGAAATGGGTTTTGCATGTGGCAGTTAGTTACAGGAATGAACTGTTGTTAAAAAAAAAAAAAAAAAAACGGGCCCCAAAGGTCTTTAAGCTGATGCAAAGTTCCCTGTGCTGAAAAGGTGGTTGGTGAGTGAGTCTTTCATAACAGCCTGGTTTTAACAAGCTACAGCGCTCTTTACAGCTGGGTACTCGGAGAAGGGAATTCTGTCTGCCCCACAATGGTAATGTATGAATGCTAGCAACTGGTTTGACCTTTTGTCTTGTTAAATATCGTTGTTTTGGTCAATTCGCTCTGTGTTCTGAAGGGCTTTCCTGAGTTTCTCAACTGCTTTCTTATTGACGGTAGGCTGTGTTCTGATCATGGTTGCACTGATGGAAATCCGGAGTCATTCCACCAAAGTGGATTTGCACAGGTTTAACTTGTCTCTGAGATAATCAGCGGGTCCTCACGCTGATTTGCACCAAAAGAACTGAAGGTGCAAATTGCAACCAGTTTAGTTATTTCAGGGCCTGTTAGCCTTGCCACCGGCTCTTAGGACCCTGACTTCGCAACAGTGTAGGGAGGTTAAATCACTAACAAGGAGGCCTTCAAGATCCTATAGCTGCGTGGGCCTTACAATTACCCTGACAGATACTAAATACTCTGCTATCTGTGGCAAACTGTTCTGTGATTGTAGCCATCAGTAGGCTTGAGTGGGGTGCACCCGCAGTATCTCTCCGCCCGGGGGCTGCAAGCCCTGAGAAGTGTGTTTATTGTCTTATTTGAGACTTGTTTAAACTTAGCACAGAGGGTCTCTGAAAAAGAAAGCGGCGCGAAGGATGCTGTGCTTTCCGAGGCAGGCACTGTTATTATTTATATAGCACCACGCACATGCAACAGGAAACGTGTCCCAAAAGATAAAAACTGCGAGGCAGCGCTCATTAGGTTTATTTTATTTGGATTCAGTGCCAATTTTTTTCCCCCTTCTGCTCTGGGTGCAGATCCCTAACCTCCTTCCCAGTTTTTGGTGTTTTTATGAGGTCTTTAGGATCCTTGGGGACTCGTCTTCATGGCTTTCCATTTCTCGCTTGCTCTGGTTTTTTTCACTGCTTAAAATGGAAATCAATAATAACCACACAAACATGCCATGTTTTTTCTTTTTCTTTTTTGCCCTGTAAAATCAAACAGGGGATGCCTGAAAATTCTCTAAGCAGATGGAGCGAGAATATTTTTTAACATGTGCTAATCCAACGGTATTTACTTACGGTCCCCCCGATACCTGAAACTTCTCTGTTTTACTATAATTGCTAGTTCATTAATTCCTACACCCTGTAAAACCAACTGGCATTTAATATTGAAATAGATAAACTGCAGACATGAGAAAAGGAATTGTTCCAGGAAGTGATAGAAAAGTATGATCTAGTAGAGTGATATTCTCCTCCCCTTCACAGGCCACTGTATTTCTGTTTTCTCTGGGCATCTATCAGATGGTCTATTTTCTTTCCAACCAGCATGAGAAAGAAGAGGTGCATTGAAGTGTCAGCCTTTGAGATTTAAAGCAATTAAGGAAAATTATGTGTGGACTGTTCAAGGTGCTGTCAAACAGAGAAATCCGTGCACGCCGTTGTTCACAGCTACCAGAGGCATTAGGAAATGCTAATAGCACAGGTAGGGTCAGAGCAGATGTAAATTTCAACCTTCTAAGTTAGGCTTTCAAGCGTTTTACAGAGTGGTTTTATGATCATGGTGGTGACTCAGCTGTAGAAGCCCCATGGAGCATTGTAACCGTCTCTGTTCCATCCCTGGACCTGTTCCCGTGCTGTCTCCTGTCACGCACAGCCACCTGCATAAACCCAGGGGTCAAAGGGTGGAGTTGTGTGTGTAATGTCAGGGCAACAGCTCATTGTAATCTGTGGGGGCGGGGAGATAGGAGAATAGCAAGGTGGGTGTCTCACACCCTAAATGACTTTTAGTTTCAATGGAAAGCACTGGGGAAAGGTGCTAGACTGTCTGCCCTGGGGCCTGAAGGCCTCTGTCTGCAGAAACAGGTGCAGCAGGAGTGCAACCTTCTCCCATGCCAGTGTGGGTGCCACCTGTTCTTTTAGGACCTGTCTGCATTCCTGGAGGCAATACTTTCTCCCGTACCTGGCATACGAGAGCACCTATGGTGGTGTGTGTGTGTTTGTGAAGGGGGGTGTTTATGTGGGCCATAGACCGGGAACAACATGTTGCACGTCTCTAGCACTCAAGACCCTGCGTTCTTTCCTTTTGTGCCTCAGAACATCCCTGCGAGAGAGTGGTTGCTCATCAGCACAGATTGGGAGACCAAAGCTAGGGAGAAGTGACTTGCCCAAGGCCACCCAGCCAGGCAGTGGCAGAGCCAGGGTTCAAATGCAGAGCTGCTAGTCCTGCGCTTAACCACTTATGCAAACCTCTCTGACGGTTAGGTGGAAGTGAGCTGGGGATCTCAGCACAGTTCTGCGGTGGGCTTGGTTCCCCATCGCACAGTCCACCGGGCTATGTGATAACAGAGGCATTAGGAAATGAATGAGCAAGACGGTCACTGCTAAGGTGGGGTGCCCGGGGAGTGGTGGCCCCGTCATGGAAGGCTCTTTACCTTGTTCCCAAGCTGCTGAGCATATGTCACTTCTAATAAGGATCCTCAGAAAGCAAACCCTGGTCGGCCCAGAACCGGCACAGAGCCAGGAAGGCTGAAACCGTAGCCCCGCTCCCCTTTCAAAAGCTGCTTTTGAGCTGGGAGCAAACAGGGCCTAGCTGTCCACTATAAACTCTGCTTCACCCGCCCCTCCCTTGTAGACAGGAACTTTTTCTTGTGGCTGGCTGCCTGGGTGGAACTACCCCAGACGAGGCCCTTCGTGGCTCTGATTACTCCATCTAGCTGTGTGCGCGGTCCAGGCTGAGGAACCGACTCCTCAGAGTGGAAATTCTCACCTCCTCTAAGGAATGGTGCAGTTCTGAGCCATTCATCGCACCAGACTCATCTCCTTGCACTCCGGAGGCTGCGCCTGTATTGCCTTTCCAACCCCACGAGGTTGGGATGCTTATTCCATGTAGGCTGTTGCGGGTTCTGTTCCCCAGCAAGGACCATTGCCAGGCTGCTGGCTTCACAGCCAGGAGCTCTGGTCCTTGCTGAGTAACCCATTATCGGTGTTGCCCCTTTACTGGTGATTCTTTTTGCCTGGCTGGATTGTTTTGAACTTGTGAAGGGTGTGGACTGAAGATCAATGCGGCAACGCTTTTTGCTGCCTCCAAGATGTTTGGTTTGATTCATGCCGGCTTTTGACTGGAGCACCTGGGCAGATCAGCTCAACTCAGCCCCGGGGACAGCTGTGTTCCTGGGGGAGGAGCTGCAACGCGCCTTAGTGGCTGTCCAGCCACCAGCCTTGAGGCTGGGTGTGCAGTGGGGGTAGGTCTGACTGTGGCAGAGAAATTGATTTCCAAACTTGACGTGTGGTGGAAAGGAACTTGGTTTCCATCCAAGCCAGCTGCCCGTGGAAGGGCTAGTGAGCCAGGAGGGATGTGGTAGGAGCGGGGAGCCATAGACATCAATGGCAAACCCCCCCTTGGCTTCAGGATCGGGCCCTGTAACAATCCCACAAGATGGCGCTCACACTCTCGCCGTGAAGACTTGGCTTTGCCTCGCCAGAGTTCGCGTTCCGTTTCAGCATCCTGCGGGAGACTGGGATGACCTTGCACGGTCTCTGGCTGCTCCCAGCCTGCTAGTGTAGCTCCCTAGCTCTGGGCCCATCACAGATCCCACTGGGATCCCTTCCCTGGGCTCAGGGTCCCTGTGGGTCAGACCTTCGGTTGGGTTAAGCTTGCAGATTTCTTTGGGAGATGTGGACACCTCGGTTCTCGTTCATTTATACCCACGAATTCCCCAGCGATTGGCTTGGCAGTGCTGTTCTCCCATTGGGGTTCCCTTGGTGACCCCACTTCAGCACACGCTCAAACTCTGCGAAAGTCTTAAGCGCACGCTTAGGTGCTTTGCTGAATAGGGACAGCTGCTGGATCAGGGCCCCCGCAAATGGTTCCTTATTTCAACCCAGGACGGCAACATTAGCCATGGATCAGAGCAGATGGTGGGATCTAGGGTCTCCCGCATCAACGCTGCCCTGCCTGCATCGGTTGCGTTGTGTGAAGGATGAGTCGCCCAAGCTGTGTTCCTCCGGTGTCCTGCTCTGTTCTCCGAGCCCAGCCTTCCCTGTAGAGCGTGTGGGCAGGACCTTCACATCCCGTCCCTGCAACTGCACCTGGCTTAGCACCTACATGGGGAAGCTCCTGTTAACTCTGAGGTTGCCTCGTGGCCGTAATTGCGCCTCCAAGCGCCTCGCCGGGGAAACACACACCGTGTGGCTTGGACTCTGTTTCCCCACTCAGAGGGCGTGTGCGGTTGTAGTTAAAGTGGGAGACGGCAAGTCGGGACTTGGGGAACCTGACCGGCGTACGTGACTCAACATCCCGAGCTGTAAAATGGGCGCCATGCTGACGTACCACAGACGGCAGGGTTGATGTGACGCTTGGCTAATAGTTTGCTAAGTGCTTTTGTATCCTCAGATGAAAAGTGCTTGAGAAGTGCCCAGGAGTGTTCTGCCCTGCTGTACCCAAAGGCCATGGTTAGCTGAATCCCATGCCTTGCAGTGCGTCTCTGCCTCCAGAGCTCCCCCCAGGAAGGGTTCTGGGGGGAAGTGCTAAGTAATGGCATGCTGAGGTGATATTTCAGTCTCACTGTCACCCTCTCCCCAGTCCTGGTTTTGAACAGATGAACATCAGAATAAAACCAAGCTCTTAACGTGTAGTGCCTTTCCTCCCTAGAGCGCAGGGCGCTGGACAGAGGTCAGGAGCATTATTGCCGTTTTAGAGAGAGGGAAACTGAGGCAATGCACGTTGCCTAAGGCCACCCAGCAGGCCAGTGACCAAGCCAGGAACAGAACCCAGGTTTCCAGAGTCCTGGTGCAGTGCTGTATGCCCACTTGGCCACACTTCCTACTCTAGTAAGCCTTAGCAGAACCAGAGCTGATGAATAGATGAAGGAATTCCGGTGGGAGAGTGAGAAATGCCCAGTGAAGTGAGACTTGGGGGGTGTGTGTGTGGGAGTTTCCTGTTTCCCCGTCACCCCCCGACACACACACCTCACTCACCTAGGTGCAGACACTCCCCGCATGCCTAGCGAATGCAATGCTGTGCGCCCCCCGGGGGTACCACTGCAGCTGGTGATGGAACAGTGCCCTGCGCAGCCCCCGAGCAGACTGCCTGTGAATGATGAAGAAAGCCGGGGGTTGGCTTTTTACCCCTTCTCCCATCAGGAGAGTGCCTACAAAGCGCCTCTTGCCTGCTGGTCCCCATGGAGGAGCAAGCAAGGCCCAGGGAGCTGATGTGACTTTCCCCAGGCTGTGGGATGAGTCCATGGCAAAGCCTCTCCCCCCTCTGCCCTGATCACTAGCCCCCACTCCCTGTCGGCATCCCCAACTCAAACCGGGCTCCCAGGCTGGGCCATTCACCTTCCTCCTCCTCTCTCCCCCCCGCAACTTCCAGGCCAGCCCCAAGAAGAATCTGGCAAACAAAGACAGGTGGGTCAACGTGGGCAGCCAGTCAGAAGGCTTCAGCTAAAAGCCACGCCCAGACCATCACCTGGCTGGATCTGGGTCCCCAGAGCCCTTTGGTCTTGAAAGGCCCCTGGCTGGGGGGACTGATTGTTTTCCCAGGCTTGGTTCAAACCCCAGTGTGTGTCCAGGGCTGTTTCGAGTGTGTGACCTCCCTCCGGCTGCACACATACCATTGATTTTTTTTTTAAAGCAACGCGCAGCCACCGATCAGACTGTTGCCCACAGTCCAAACCCCACGGCTGTCCCGCTCGCCCGGGCAAATTAAGAGCAGCTGGTGGGGTCGGGGCTTACAGCCCTTCCCACCTGTTTGTTTTCCTACTACCAAGCCTGGGAACAAGCAACGCGCCCCAGAGGTCAGAGGTGCTTTAGTCAACCACAAGTTACTGGCCTCCGTACACAGAGAAGCAGGTGAAATTCTTTGGCCTGTGTTATGGAGAAACTCCGAGCGGGTCGCCTCATTGCCCTTCCTGGTCTTAAAATCAATGATTCTGTAAAAAGGCCCCTAGAGGAGAGTCATCCGGACAATCCTGCGGCCTCCTTTTCAGGGGTGCTGAGCCCTCACGTCTCCCATTGGAGTCGATGGGGGACGCTAGGCCCCTCTCTGGCCCGTCTCCCTGCAGCTCCCCGGTGTGGCTCGGCCCCGAGGTGAGAGCACTCTCCCGCCTTTGTACCATCATTCACACCGGATTAGTTCCACACGCACCCCTCCCTCCTAAATTTGGTCGTCATGGCAACAGTGTCAACCACTTGCTAGTTTCCCTGTGATTATCTGAAAGGGGAAGAAAGAAGGGGTGGGGAGAGAGAGAGGATATAAAAGGACGGAGCAAAAAAAAAGAAAAACCGCGCCGCACAAGGCCTGATGTCTGGGAGTCCGTGGACTAATTACTGCAGAGGCAGCTGTGGGGGGAAGGGGGGCAGGGGCTATAGTGGTGCTTTCATGGCTGGCGCGGAGGGGAGCGGTGACCCGAGGAGCAGGCGGTGGAAATCAATAACATTGCGAGGGAGGAAGGGAGGCGGGAGGCAGGCGGCTGGGAAGCCAAAGATTTTTGTCACCTTGGCTTCCCTTTGTGTGCCGGGGAGGATGCCGAGGGCCTGGCTCCCTTTGTTCCCCTGCTTGGCACCGCGGTGCCCAGAACAAGTGTCAAGAGCCGGAGTGGTGATTAGCGGAGGCGCTTTCAGCCAGCCCGGCCCCAGCTCCAGCGAGAAGGGGAAAGGGAAGGGGAGGGTGTTTTCACACCCCTGCACCGCAGCCGGCACAAGAGAGATTTTAACCCCTTCCTCTGTGTTCTGCTGCTGCGGCCCAGCTACCCGGGGTGGCACCTGCCCGGAGGGTGGTCAAGAGAGGGCGAGCTCATTATAGCCGAGCGGGTGCGGTTAGAATGCGTCCGCCCCACTGCCTGTTGCCCGGCTGGGTATCACTGCAGCACCCAGCTTTATGGGCGGGTTGAGGAAGGCCACGCTCTCCGCTCCAACAGCCGCTCCCTGTTCGGTGGGCGTCCCGCTCCGGCACCCAGCAGCACCCAAGGCGGGCGTCATCTCCCTGCTCCGTAACCCCCGGCCTGCCTGTTGCCGAAAGGGGAGGATACGGCCTGGGCCCGCTGCAAGCCATGGGGCAAGCACCTGCCACCGGCTTCACTCCGTGGGACTAGGACTAGGCCCGAAGCCTTTAGCTCCCATGATGAGGCTAAGGCAAGGGTGCTATGCCGGAGCGGGCTCAACCGTGGCCTGCTGGACGGAGCTGTCCTCCTCCCTGGCCCTGGGCGTGTTACTTCTCCTCTCCCCCTTTCCCGTGACTGGGGGTAGTCCCTGTCGGATTTGCCCGGGAGGAGCAGGCAGGGGTTCTGCTGGCTGCCAGGTGTGGATGGCAATGGGATGTTGCTTTGGCACCTGGGAGTTGCTTCATAGCTTTGCCAGGCAGGAGGAGGGGTCAGCCACCCGCTTGGCCCCTGAGAGCGGGATCCTACAGTCGGGGGTGGACTCCTCCCCACAGGGAACTGTGACGGTGGTCACGCTTGGCACAGACACCGCTCCTGCCGGCCAACGATCTCAAAGCACTTCACAAAGGAGGCTCAAGAATGTTTTCCCCAGTTCATGACTGTGGAAACTGAGGCACTGGGGGAGGGGCTGGATTTCTCCGAGATCACACACATTGCATTCCTGGCTACCAGTTCTGTGCGCCACTAGGCCATATGATCTGGGTAAATATCTGTTATCTCTCCTGGTATGTGTGGCCTTTTCTCTCTGCTTCACCTTAATCCGACTTCCTTGTACATCCCCACTAGGGCCTGCTCCTCAGAGAATACATCAGTGTGCTTTGCTTGTAGTCATGGTTTGTACGGGAATGGCTGGGGGAGGGGGAAGTAAGTTATTACTAAGCCAACCTTTTTTTCCCCTCCCCCTTAATCTCTTTGTTCCTGGGTTAAGCCTGGTTTCCAATGGTTTTAAAGACAGATTTGCCAGTAGCAGTATCGGACATAGTGGTAATGACTGTTTGTGTGTGTGCGCACTTGTAACTCTAGTGTAACAGTAATATCATCTGACATTTCTATGCCCCTCTTGTTCCAAAGGGTCTCCGGGTGTTTGCAGCCTATTTATTCAAGGATCAGTTTACCCATCAACTAGATGCAGCCACCGCTGGGGTGGAATGCTGTTCTTGAGCAGATTAGAAGAACGTTGTATTCCCTTGGAAGTGCCGGGAGGAATTTCGGGAGGCAGAATGTAATTATCCAGACAGGAATTGGCCGGAACACTGGGGCTAATAGCCAGGCTCTTGCAGAAGTGCAAAGGGATTTTTAACACCCCCACCTAATCTGATCTGAAAGATGGTCCCCCCCAGCAGCACAGCGCCCCCTCAGGTTGGTTCGGAAGAGCACCCCTCAGACTACCCCCGGCCATGCGTTTCATGCTGCACTGGGCCTCCTTGGGGGTCTCTCCCAGCCTGACACGCGATAGCTGGGGAGCGCTAGCGAGAGCCCCATGGGTTGCAAGCAGCCCCTAGTGGCCCGGCAGGAGACGCGCAGCGCTGCTGAAATCTCCGTGCTGGCTGCGGTCGCTGATTGTCAAGGAGCTCAGACGGCTGGACTAGGGGCCAGTCGAGTTGCCCGAAAGGCAGGTTTTGTCATGGTCTGCTGTTCGGAAAGCAAATGTTCCCCTCAGGCTTTGGCAGGAGCTCCTGATCTGTCATTCCACATTGCGGCATGGTGCAGAGAGCACATGCAAATCCTGCCGTTTCATCAGGGGAGGGGGTGGATTATGGGCTGCCCAGCCCCTCCCCATCCCCCCCCCACACACCTTCCCTCCTGTCCCACTCGAAAGCCCCTTGGTGATAAGGGTACCCGTGACATTGCATGAAAGTCCCACAAACCATTAAGTCCATTACCAACGTCAGATCTCCCCCGCGCCAGGAAGGCTGGCTCTGTAACCAGGGCGGGGGGGCCTAGGAATGAATGAATTGCTGAAGTGCCAACAAGCAGATTAGCACTTAGCTTTTTAAGGTAACATCTGCTAACTGCGGTGTCTCCTGCGTCTGCCTTCGCTTGGATCCAGCGTGCACTGCTCCTGCCGCCTTCCCAAATGGATCCGTTTGGCTTCTGGAGATCTCACCTTTGGAAGGGAAATAAACAACCTCACCTTCCTTCCCCTGGGCGCTTGGCTCTGGGTTGGAGCACCTGCTGGATCCCATTTCTCCCTGGCACCTGACTTGGGCGGGCTGCCCCGCTCCGCTGGTGTGTGCAGATGGCAAAGCTAGCGGGGCGCCGTCTGCAGCGTCGGCCAGAAATGCAGAGAAAGCAGCTTGCGGGCTAATGATGGAGCCGTGTCCAGCCTGAGCAAGTCTGCTCACCTGGCGGTGGGCTCAAACCCACCCGGAAAGGGCAGAGTCACCCCGCTCCTGGGCTGTGGGGCCACCCCTAGAGAATGGTGTGTTCTCCACAACCTGCCATGCTCTTCTGCCCTTGGGTCTATTTCTCAAAGGGATTTCTTTCTTTCCTTCTTTCTTTCCACCCCCTCTCCCTTTTCACACTCTAGTTAATTAAATGCGGCTGCTTATTGTCAAAAGACAACCTTGGGTATTTATTACACCTTCATGCTACCAAATGTCAAAGGCGCACATGCTCCGAAGAAATACTGGCAGGGAATGAAAACCTGAGCATATGTCTGCTGAGTTCAGGGCAGGCGCGAATGGCAGGCGAGGGCTGCCACAAATAGCCTGCAGCTCTCTAAATTTGGCTCTGGCGAACTGCTTGGGCTGACAACGTATTTTACAGTTTCTGTTTACATGGGGAGCGGGAGTCAGAGTCACTGGGAGAGCTATTATACTGGATAAACATTCCTCTTCCTCAATGAATTATTTAATTGGAAAGAATTAAAGCCGCTGTTAAAATAAAAATATGCTGCCTCTCCTCCCCTCCCCCCCCCGCATTGCCGCCACTCCTTTCCCGTTGCAGGTTTTAATTGTGCCCTGGCTTGCTCTTTCTTCTAGCCAGCAACTGTTTCTCCTCTGTGTTATTTTTACACGGCGAGGGAGGGGAAATAAGGCTGTGTCGGTTTTACGGGGTTTTCCCCCCCTTTTTTAATAATAATGCCTTAAAGATGTTTGACATCTGTAACAAACAGCTGGCATCCTGCTCTGGAAGAATGTCCTTTTATTTCAGAGCAGGTTGAACTGTCATTAATAGTATAATTAGGTGATTATCACTATACAGCAGAAAACTGCTTAATTGCACAGATAGCTTTGCTAGGATTCCCGTCTTTTTATGGCTGTATTTGTTTTAGCCGCCTGAATTTTCGCTCTGTTTTGTTGTTTGCTACATTGATTATTATTTTTTTTTAATGCATGTGACAGCTGTATGTGTCTGAATTCAGCGCTGGTGCACCCACTGGTATTAATGCAGAGATCTGAGGAGGAGGGGACACCCAGAGAGAGAATCACTCCAGCCTTAGATCTGTTTAACCCCACGTGTGCTGGTCCCGTGGCACGCAAGAGTTTTGCCTGAAAGAGCAGGCAGCCTTTGACCCATATAATACCAAGTCTGGGTCAGGGGAGGAAAGGCCCATTTAACCTGGGTTTAAAGAAATTAAAAATGATAGCGCATCCTTCCTAAGCAGTGAACCTGGTTCTTCACAGCCCCTCTTGTCTGTGCATAGGTAATAAAGTCACGCTCCATCATCCAGAGCCCCGGCACTTGGCAGGGGTCGTAGCCCACCGATGGTTAATGGTGCTGTCACATGACAGAGTCAATACCCACCACTGCTCCAACCTCCACCCCTGCCACGTGGGTGTAGAAGGCTCCCACCTAGCACAGGGCACAAGGCAGTGGGGAGTTGCAGCCAGCCCGTCTAAGGGGGGAGGAGGAGGAAGATGGCAGCCCCCTCCCCACCTGTCTGCCTTTGAGAGATTTGCAGCAGAGTAATGACATCACTGTCCTCTCAGGTTCTGTAGGGGGCGGGGGGCGCTGGTCGGATGGGACGTGGGGCCGACCCCAGTGCAAGGTGCTGACATTGGCTGGGTTGGCATACGTCCTGCTTCGCGTCCGTGCTGCTGGCACTGCATGGAGGGAGTTACATAGGCGGGAATTTCTCTGGTGTAGATGGGGCTGGCGGGAGGGAAGGCAGCTGCCGAGGATGGAAGGAAGGCGGGAGATCAGAGAGGTAGGGGGAGCCAGGGAGAGCAGAGGGGACGGGCAGTAGATAGGAGAGATGGCGTTTGTCTCAGCTGCCCTGTCCCCAGTTGGGGGGCTGGCTCGGATCCAGTTGGAGATACCCAGAGGTAGACAGGAGTGACTGCGGGGAGCCCTTTCCAGTCTCTTGGAACAATCGACACCCCGGCTTCCCCCAGCCCTTTGCAGGTCAGCGGGCCACCACCCAGCACTTCCTTCTCCTAAGCGCTCGCTTCAGTGGCCGGCGGCTGGTCCCCTTGGACAGGAGATGAGAGGTGGAGATAAAGAGCCAGGCAGGCGGAGCCCCTTGGCGAGTGTCAAGCACCGAAGAGCCCAGCGTGGCGGCACGCCGAGGCGCCCTGCGTGGCTGGATGAAAGCGAACGTGCCTGTCTCGCTCCAACAGGGAAGAAAGGCCGCGGCCTGCCCCCTCGCAGCCCTTAAAAGCCACAGAGCCAGGAGTCAATGGGAGCCGTCACTCCCTTCCAGGCGTTCCCCTTCGCGCTCCTCCTTTTCCCTGCCTGTCACAGCCCCCCCGGCGTGGCTGATTAGTAAGACGCTGCCTTGGAACTGCTCTACCGTGGAGCAGCTGGTTTCCCTGTGCCATTTTCAGCATGGTCCCTGGCATCGCGGCTCTCGGTGCCCACGGACACTCCGGCTAGCCGTGTGGACTCACAAGGGGACCCGTTGCTAGCCACCACTGGCAGCAATCTCCTAGCATAGCTCTGACTTCACATGGCCGTGGGGTCTCCAGCCACTCGGCTGAGCTAAAGCCGTCTTCCCCCTTGAGTTCCCTTGGGCAACTCCTCACCTCCCATCGCCTCCCCTTCACAGAGCCTCTCTGCATCCCAGCATGCCCTGGGCCGTCCTCTTCCCCACCCTCCCCTAGGAGGCTCACAAATGGAAGCAGCGGAGGCTGGCTGGATTGCAAGGGGAGAGGCCAGCCCCCTCCAGGGCAGCTTGTGTGTAAGCTCTCTCCAGGTGGGCCTGTGTTGTGTACAATGCTGACCTGGGAGATGGAGCGTGGGGGTCAGGAAGAGAAGACCCCCCCATGGCTGGATGGGACCGGCTGCCCCACCATACACCTCTTCAAGGCGCTGCTGACTGAGGGAGGGGCATGCAAAGTGATCAGTAGTCAAACAGCCCCTCCTGCCAGCCAGGAGGGAAGGCCAGGGGCAGGGTTTGTTAGACACCCAGGAAGCAAAGCCCGGCTGTGAACAGCTGCTGGCTGCACCTCCCTTCCCAGGTTTTACAGCTTGGGGATAAGTAACCTTCTAATCAATTTCTCCACCTTAATGCGGCGCAGCGACACTGATAACATCAGCAGCATATGCCACGGGACCCGAGCGCTCAGGCCGGCAGTGCCAGGCCGGGGCCTTTGTTAACATTTGCTGGAAGCTGTAGATTTTTCTTTCGAGAAGCGTATGACCATTTCATCCCAGGTCAATTGACTCTGTGTGTGTGTGTGTGTGTGTGTGCATGTGTGAAATCTCAAGAGTTGTGTGTGTGTAATCTCAAGAGATGTGTGTGTGTGTGTGTGTAATCTCAAGAGACATGGCAAATGCCAGTAGCTCAGCGACCAGGGATTTTCATAGCCACCCAGTCCTTGTCTGGAGCAGGGATCTCAGTCATCAGTAACGAATGCCCCAGAACAAGCCGCCTGGTGTAGACAGGATACATTTGCACTGGTACAGCTAACCCCTTGGCCAGCAGGGGGCGCTGTGCAGGTGCCTGTTTGCCCTGATGACATAGCCATGGTGATGGCCGGGGGCAAGGAAGGGCTCAAACCGCTCCCCTGCAGTTCTGGGGAAGACCGCCTGCGTCCCGGGCTCTGCCAAGTGCCTGCTGCCTGGAGTGGCATCTTGGCACCCGTCCCTCCCTGGCACGTTGTTTTCACGGGCAGGCGGGAGCAACAGCAGGGGCATCAGCTAATCCCTGCGCCCCCGCCTCTCCCTCTGAAATTCCAGGTGGAGAAACGATACCTGGCCCAGGACCCGGCCTGTCACTGGAAGAGGGAGCACGCCGCGCTCCCTTCACCGCAGCGTGAGCGCTCGCTGAATGCCTGCTCCTGCCTTTGTCTGTAGGGCTTATGACCCAGGAAAACTGAGGCTCTTTTCCTCTCCCTTCCAGGCAGGCAAATGAGACACTTGGGCAATTTTGAGAAGTTGCGGGGGGAAGGCGGGGGGAGCCTTTTATCTTTCAGCAAACAGCCAGCAGGTTGCGTTTGCTGAGGCTCAGTCTGTTGATGTCATGGCAGGCTCTGGCAAAGAACCAGCCTATGGCCCTGCAATAGCTGGGGTGGGTCTTGAGGCGGGTGGCAGCCCGGGAGCTGCAGGAGCTTTTCTGGGCCACGTTCAGAGGGTGTTACTAGCCCTGGTGTGTCTGTCTAACGTGTCTCCAGCCCGCCTTGGAAGTAGGAGGGGCTCTGCAATCGGGCTGCGGCTGAACTCTGTCAGCCTTCCAGGCAGTGCCGCTCCCGCGGAGAAATCCAGCCCTTCTCCAGAGGCATTCGGACAGGCCCTCTGGCTCCTCACCAGAGCTGGCTGCAGCCCTAGTGATGGCGTCAGCTGGCGGGAGTGGTGGCTTCGCAGCAGGGCCATGCACTGCCGGGCAGGCGATTCAAACTCGGTTGTTTTCCTGTCCTGGGTTTTCTTTCCCCAGGAGGGAGACGTGCAGCTGCACGCTCAGCCCAGGGGTCGAATTGCAGGCATGGAGGGAGATGGCAGGGAACTTGGCTCTAAGTTACCTCAGAACCCAAGCCCCACCCACTTGAGATGCTCCTCACCAGAGAGGTCATGTTGATCTTCATCCTGTGATCCTCCTCTTCCTCTCTTGTGTGCTTCGATTGGCTGTGAGCCAATTGCAGAGCAATCGCCGGGGTGCAGTCTCAAGGCTGTGTCTAACCAGAGGGCAGCAGTTGTTTCAGGCTGTCTGCAGACTCAGGCAGACCTCACCATGTTGGTTACCCATTCTGACAGTTCCCTGAGCAGACGGGAGCCTTACGGCTTTGTCTTTAACGAGCACTCTGGTTACGGAGCTCCTTCGAAAAGCACTGCCGTGCCACGCTTCTGTGAGCTGGCCCCATCTCACCCCTGAGCTGGGGGGTGTTTGGAGGGAGTGCACTCTTTGACCCATCTAGGACCTTCTCTGAGTCCCTTTTAGCTGCCAGGATATTGGCTGGAAGGGCGGAGTGGGGAACACGTGTGTGAATCTTGGGAACCCCAGAGGGGATATAGCAGTAACTGCTGATCTCAAACAGGGCTGGCTCCACTTCCCATAGCAGTCAATGGAAAGTTTCCCATTTGGGATCGGATCAGGTCCTAGGGGATGTGAAACCCTAGCGATTCAGTGGCCCTTAAGTGTCCCATTGTGACCTGCAGTGCCAGTGGCCTCTTCCGGTGTTAAGTATTCCCCATGTGTGTTGGGAAGGGATCAGGCAGAGAGGCTCAGAGGATGCACAGTTCTGGGAGTGACACAAGCAATCAGCTGTCAGGACGCTAGTCGGGGGTGTTGGAGTTAGTGAGTGGGTGCCACTCCCCACCCCTCCCGGTATCACCGTGTTGCCTTAGTACCAGTTGGCAGAATGAGCCATGGGAGCTCCGCTCCTGCTGTGCACCCCCTGGCTGGAGCAAAGCCGGGACGCTGGATCCTGGGTGAAACAAGCACCTGGCCAATTGGAAGCCAGGTTACAGCTGGTCCCTGGAGCAGCGTGTGCCCCAGTTGTGCGCTGGTTTGGTGCCAATGAGTCACCAGCTCTCCAGACCAGCCAGACTTGGTGTCTGGAGCAGCTGGTATCAGTGTAGCTGTTGCCCCATCCTAGCGCCACGTGCAGAGCTCGGACGACCTTAGACGCTTGTCTCTCGTTGGCGCTGGAGCCACTTCCTTCCCTGGCACGGGGCGCTACCCGCCCTAGCACGCTGATCCCATTTTCTGAGGCTGCCGTTGGCCCTCAAGCCTGTCACTTCACCACCCGGGGCCAGCCGTCAGAGGTAGCGCGAAAAGTGACATTTGCCGAGCGTAAAAATTCAATTAATTCCAGAAGGCAGATTAAATATAAGTGAATTTTAATAATTTGCTCTACAGGCTGAGGATTACGGTAGGGTTGAGGGAAGGAAATTGGACACACGCGAGAGAGTATTTTTGGCACAAACCTGCGGGATCGCTGGCCGAATATAATTAATCTCATTAATTCCCGGCATTGGCCAGGGCGGAGCTGCAGGGAGAACAGGAACACTGGGGTAATGTGGCTACAACAGTCAAGCCACCATTAATGCCATACCCCTTACCATACCCTTACCATACCCCTTACCATACCCTTACCATACCCCTTACCATACCCCTTACCATACCCCTTACCATACCCCTTACCATACCCCCTT
>ML677343.1:30173106-30199738 GCA_007922305.1 Dermatemys mawii | reverse complement strand
CCATACCCCCTTACCATACCCCTTACCATACCCCTTACCATACCCCTTACCATACCCCTTACCATACCCCTTGCCTCTCCTCACTAGTTTCTCAGACACTGATGCTCCTTGTGGATCAGTGTTCTCGGCAGCTGGCATCACAATTGAAATACACAGCGGTGGAGGCACGTAACACTTATCCCCCCCGTTCCCAGACAGTTATAACCTGTATATCAGCCAGTGAGACAGGGCCAGGTATGCAGGTGACCTGGAGAGCCCCACACCTGGAGTCAGCAGGAGGTCAAAGGCCGGAGTTGCATTTGTCTGTCTAATCGCCAGTCGCTGCAGTATTGGGCCGCCCCTCCCCTGTTGATGCGATGCAAGCCCTTGGCATTGGGACATGCTGACGTGACCCCGGGGAAGCCCGAGTTTATCCCGGCGGAAACGCTCTTCAAGGAAGTGACCCTGGGAGCAGTCAGCCCATGAAATTGTTTCCCATCCGCAGTGTCCATTTAGGACAGTAGGGCGTAACATCCCATTACAGATGGAGGCCAGCGTGGCAGGAAGCCGGCAAAGTGTGAACAATGTGTGTGGACGGTGCTTTGTCAGGGGTCTGGCCTGGAAGCCGTATGAAAATCCACGGCCTTGCGCTCTAGGTAGGGAAGTGCTGTTGGCGTTTTTTCCCGCTTTCGCTGTTCACTGAATACCAGAAACCACAAACGTTGCACAGAGCAACGATTTTTCTCGTCGGTTTCCAAAACCCTTCAGCTTGGAGGAGGATCCCCCTCGCAGAATGACAAATAACCGGCTGACACCTCGTCTTTTGTTTTGTCTCCAGAAATCAGCCCTGACCTAGAAAAGCGAGAGAGACTATAAATCTCTCTGTGTGTGTGCGCGCATGTTGTGTGCCTGATCCGGGCAAAGGCGACAGGAAGATGGCTTTCATATAAAGATGAGGGTAGTCTACTGCCTACAAAATGCTGTTTCAAAGCCAGTGTTCATCACAGCCGCTTCCCACTGTGATCTTCACAGATTTCACTCTCTCTTTCAATTGGCCCTAATTACAGCGCGGCAGTCTGACTGATGAGTTCTGTGCTTGTCACGAAATCCTCGAGGCGTGCATGAAAGGCCCGTGGCATGGGCTGGTACCAGCCTCACCAGCTGTATTGCCCTCACACTGGCCTCTTTCAAACACAAAAATGGGTCTGGAGGAGACGCCAATCCTCTTGCCAAAAAGAGGCTATTTCCTTCCCCTCGCGGCTTCGTTTTGGGGGAGAGAGAGCTTTGCAGCAGGCCTCCCAGCTGAGAACTGGCTGGCAGAGAGGGGCATATGGAAAAATGGCTATGGAGCTGGCTGCCACCGGGGGGAGCACCTGCAAAGATGAAAGCCAGCTCCAAGCCTAACCCTGTTCTCCCTCCACGCTCCCTCTAATGCCCTAATTATTCCATGTTTGTTTCTGTAATTTACACTCTTCAGCTACTGATCCATCAATAATGAATGTGTTACCTGTCTCTGCGCGCGATTTAGGAGGCAGCTTTGAAAAGGTTTGCAAAGCAGCAGGAACATCCTCCTCCCCCTGCGCCCCCTCCCCCGCCAAAAACCAAACCAGTGAGACATCCGCCCGTAGCCTTTTCTCTTTGTAACTCACATCCGCTCAGACTCCAGCCTCTTTGGCAAGCGTCCTGCCAGCCTGGTGTGCGGGGCCCATCTTCATTTTTTGTTGTCGTTTGTTCCTCCCACCCTTCGGGGGATGTTTAAATGCCTCATTAATCTTTAAAGCCATCACCCTGCGTAGCGATCAAAACCGACCAAATCAAAGCCTTGCTCCCGCTCTTGTGCTAATGGCAAACTCCATCCCCCAAAGCCTTGAGCGGAATGGACTTTGGGGACTAGTGATAAGCCATCCAAACTTCCCCCTTTCCTGGGGGAATCCGATATCACTAGGGGTTTCCCAGCCATGCAGGGACACAGACACCTACCCCCGAAGAGCTTACAATGCCTGTGCGTCGTCCCGGCAACCACAGCAGTGTTTTCTGCTTCATTTCCATGGAGCCTTACGACCAGTCTCTGTTTCCATCTGCCCAAGATGGCCACGGGAACAGTCAACCCATCCTCCATGTAAAAGTCCACCTCCCGAAGGGCAGATCAGTGCCCTGTGTGGATGAGGAAGACAGCTCCAGGGTGCAATCTGATGAAATGGGACTTGCTTCTGTGCTTTGACTCTTCTGAGGAAAAGTCCCCCTGGGGTATTTTAAAGCCCAGGAAGTCCTGGTGATTCACTACTCAGGTTTTTTTTGTTAACACCTGTGCTAGCCGTCAGCAGCTGTTGTTGGAGGGAGCTGGCGTGGCCCAGCCACCGTAATAAATGCACTGGAGCCATACCCATCCTAGTCTGTGCCTCCAGCTACCTTGTAAGTGGCCATTCAGGCTCCCAAAGAGGGGAGCCTGGCCAGCTCTTGGTGCTGAGAGAGCTGCCGAGATCGCAGTCTGCCTGTCCGTAATGGGCTCTGTTCTGGAGAGACAGGAGAGGCTGCGAGCACCTCGTCAGCGTAAGAGACAGAAATCTGTCCCCTCCGACTCCCCCAAAGCAAAGTTCACCGCCCGGCAGCTGGGTCATCCCGTCCAAACCAGCCTCAGGCTGATCCCCAAGCTAGAGGGAGTCCGGACTGTGGGCCCTGGGATACAGGTGTCTCCTGGGGCAGCCGGTTCCCTCCGCCATTCTACGGCGAGGGAAGGATCCGGTTCGCCTTCCTCCTGGAGGGGACCGCTGGTGAGAAGTGCCTGCTGACAACTCGTCTGTGCTTTCAGCCAGCTGGGAGCGTGCCCCCGCCGGCTGTGCTGAAAGCTTGCCCGCTCCCAGCGCGTTTGCTCTCCCAGCGGGAGCGCTGCTTCGACAGCCAACTCGGGGAGCTGCTCTGTAATCTCGCTGGGTTTGTCGTGCACTCCTCGCCCTCGGTGTGCGGGCGAGGTTCACGGCGATACCGCCGGCCTTTGATTGGTTTTACAGCCCGGGAAGAATCGTTTCCCTTCCGTATTGGGCGCTGTCCAGGAGAAGGTGCCTGCCAGCTGCCCTGCCACCCATCTCGCTGGCCAAGAGTCCCAGCTGCTCCGCGAGATGGCCATGGGCTTTGAAAGCAGGAGGCGTGTTCGCTCAGACACAGGCACCTTCTGATAACACCTTGTTCCTGGGTCTTAGGTCTGCTCAACATTTCTGCTGACCTCATTTGCTTTGTAGGCAAAGCAGACTCGGTCCCGTCCCCCCTCAGACATGGCCCCTCGTCCTTCCCCACCCCTAAAGAAATAACCCCCCCAGTCCTGGTTTGATCATGTGGGGGAGGGGTAGCTTGGCTGATGCCAGTACCTGGCTGCCAGCAGGCAGGGCCGCCAGAGGGAGGCTTCAGACTGAGACTCATAACAGGGCAGATCCTCAGGTGCGTAAGAGGAGCCCCACAGATTTGCACCCGTCGGGGATCTGGCCCTGGAATGCATCAAGCCGGAGAGCGAGGTTTGCAAAGGCAGGTTGATGTCGTTTGCTGCCGTGAGATGGGCTGATTGGTCTCCTGGTGTGATCCTGTTGCCAGGCTGGGTGCAGACTGGGTAGGGGCAGCTTTTCCCCCGCGGGGCAGTGCTGGGAGTCACGCAGAACGGGCTCATTCGCTGCGGCACTGGGAAGGCTCGGTGTTAACGTTTTGTGACGGCAGGTTTTGCCGGTGGCTGAAACGCCTCTTGCCTTGTGTTAGAAGCTGGTTTGAAGGAGCGAGGCGAGAATTGGGGGCGGGGGTATGGGCATGGTGTGAAATGGGATCTGGACCCGAACCAGTCATGGGTTTGGGTTTGTAAAGCCAATTCCCTGCCAGCTCCCATGGCCCTGCCAGGGGCAGGCACTCCTTGCCCGATCACTTCCAGGTGAAACCCATGGCTGGTTCGGGTCCAGATTCCATTTCACACCATGCCCATACCCCCGCCCCCAATTCTCGCCTCGCTCCTTCAAACCAGCATCTTGTGCTGCATGTGCATCAAAAAGAGAAGGGGGAGGAGGAGAAAAAACCCAGGATGTGGGGCACCAATTGCTAGCAGATGGTGCTGGTATTAGGAAAATGAAAATACATGCAGTAAATTTGCTATTTGCCAGTGTTAATTTCTTATCCCAAGGTAAAACCTTCCCACTGGCCCATGCCATACCATCTGTATGTTCATAAAATACATGACGGCTGAATTGATCAAATGTCTGCGCGCACGTGGGCCCCTTCCCTTCGCAGATATGCAAGGGGAGAGTTGGGGGGAGGGTGAGTAATGGGCGGGAAGCAGATGAGCTTTCGTGCCCCGGGGTCTTTGACCGGGCACGTGTGCACAGACTGGTGTGCAGACACATGCTGCATCCCTCCACACAGGTGAATCCAAACACAGGTGTGTGCATGCCCACAGAAGCAAACCACGTGCACACTCAGAGCCATGTGTGTGCACGGACGTGCAAACTGCAGACAGTCACATGGAGACACATGCAAACGGGTACATGTAAGAGAGGTACATATATGTTTGCACACCCAGACAGGTGTACACACAGTTCATTCTCCCCCTCCTCCTGCAGGCATTGCCTCTCCTTCCCAATGGCCGGGGAGCGCCCTGTTCCTGGGTTAATCACCACGGTGGGAGTTCACTTTATGACCCCCGGGGGGGGCGGAGTAGCCCCCACATCTGGCCAATTACTGCTGAATCTGTAATTCTCATGACATACAACCTAGGCTGCCTCACTAAATGAGGCGATTAAAAGGCAGTTCCTTCCCTCTGCCTGCGAACAAACGCAGGAACCTTCTCTGTGCAGCTGGATTGATAGAGATTGCCGGTGACCTTTGCTAGGACAAGAAGTATTATCATTAATACTTCTGTATTTCCTGGGTCCGGGCAATGCATAAATCTCATATCAACTCAGGCAGGCAAAGTAATCTGCCAGGCTGTGTTATTAATACGCGCCGCCCTCCAGCACAAGCTCTTTGTTATACTGTCTCCGGGCGTGGGCCCTGCCACTGAAGCCCCCTCGCTCCCTCTGGTGCGTACTGGTTGTGTTGTGATGTTGCATCAGGCCCTTGTTCTCTCCGGAGAGGGGAGTTAGCTGATCCCTCCCCACCACGTGCACAGATAGTTTATGGACCGGACTCTCTGGGGCATGACACCCGCTGGGCTTGGCCTCCCTCTTTTGTTGGCGCTGCCGGCAGGCCAGCGCTGGTTGGTTTCTCAGATTTCAAGGATGGAAGGGACCACCCTGGAAACAAGCTTGCTTCGACCAGCGCAGATCTTGGTTGCTGCTGGTCTGTTAGGTTGCAGGGTGCTGGGATACACCAGGTGAGTCCTCTCTATCTGGTATCCAGGTACATAGCATCCTAGGCCTGGAGAGGTCTAGTCCATCCCCCTGCGCTCATGGCAGGATGAAGTACAGGGACAGCCCCACCTTTTGTGAGAGTAGTGTGCTTCAGTTGGAGAGTAGGGGGGAATGGAGTCCCATTCCAGGTGTCTCTGCTTCATCCCATGCCCTCCCCCTGCATCCTGGAGTCCAGTCAGTCCTGGGTAGACAGGCAGGGGGCTCTCCATGCAGGAGACAGGCACTGGGGGATGGGTGAAAGCCCCATAGGAGCCTAGCAAAGGAGGCTCACTACAGTGTGGGAGGACAGGGGATGTTGCGTGCCCGGGCAGGGAGGGACTGTATATGTTTCTCCGCCTGATGGAGACAGGGGCTAGTCATGGGGAGCGAATCCCTGGGTCACCTGAAGGTGGCGCTATTCGGAAATGGGACAATAGGGCCAAGATGTTCCCAAGTGGCTCTGATTTGGGGAGCCCAGGAGCCTGGTTCTCAGGGGGTTGGCGCTTGTCGGCAAATCAGGCCCCGGTCAGGGTACCCCCATGGATTTCAGCAGGGTTGTCTTGGGCTCTCTGTGCAGTTTCCCTGTGCACAGGCTTGTCTTTGTGTCCCTGACCCCTGTAATTCCCCAGGGCTGTGCTGGTGCCTGCCTGTGGGTTTATTTCCCGGGGCTGTGACTGGCACAAATGCCAGGCCAGCTGGGCATCTGCCTCCCACCAAAAGCCGTTGAGACATGGGCGCTTGGAGCCTCTTCGGGCCTTTGGCAATCTCCCCCTCGCTGGCGGCTGTTAAGATCCTGGGGGAAACCGAGGCTGCACGAGACTCGAAGGGGTGGTGTGACGAGGGGGGTGCAGCGTTCAGCTGTCCCGGGCTAGGAGGAAATCACTGTTTCTATGGCACACATTGGGTGGGGGAGGAGGGCAGCTTGCGCCCCTAGTGAGCTGGCTCCATACAGGTGTCTCAGCCGTGCTTATGCCCCTCTCAGACCCCATTAGTCACAGGAGACACCAGGGGCCAGTGTCTCCCTCTTCTCCTCAGGGAGCCCGCAGCAGCTCAGCCAGTGAATGAGGCCTGGTCCTTCGTCTGTGGCCTGGCGTCGGGATTCCACCTGCAGGGACCCGAGTGGTGGCCAGCCGTGAACCTGGCGGATTCTCTCCCTTCTGCCGGTTGATCCGACTTTAACAGAGGGAGGTCTCTGGAGCACGGCTCCCTCCCCCCCACGTGCGCCTGCCCCTCGCCAGCGGTTTGACGCCGGGGCACGCTGGCTGATCTGTCCCCAACAGCCAGGTCTTACCCTGGATTGAGCAAAGCTGGAGCGGTTACCAGGCAGCCGCTCTTGGCAGGGGAGGAGAAGCCAGGCAGCTGGCCCGTGCCTGTGGGAAGGGAGAGTTTGGGGACTCAGTGCAGGAGTGCTGGGTTCGGTTCCTTGTTCCGCGGCAGCCTCCACTGCAGCCCATGGGGAGTGGGGCACCGGCGCCCGCCTCGTGGGGAGGGGGCGAGATGGTCAGCTCACTGGGGGCCGTAAAGGCCTCTGAGACCACCCAGAGCAGAGGGCAGAAAACCCTAACCCGCTGCAGAGTGCAATCTTACAGCCCAGCTCACTCCATCTGGCGCACTGAGCCCCTTCCCTCGCCCGCGCGTCATCTGGAGAACTGCTGAGCGCCCTCCCTGTGCCCTGGGCACTCAGAACCTCGCAGGATCAGGCCCTATCGTGTGACCCTCCCCCAGGGCTGATTTGAGGGACTGCACAGTGGAGTTGGCTGTTAGCACCTCCTCCCAGAATCCAGGCCCCATCTCCTCACAACTTTGCTCCCCTTAGCCTCTTTGCCCTCTGTGTCCCCGTCCTGTCCCCCCCACGGCCTGCCCTGTGCCAGCTCCAGCCTGTGTGAATGTCTAATCTCCAATTTTATTCGCTCTGCTCCAGCCTATTTGCATAATCCACATAATCACCCTGGTTTTAATTGCCCACAACTCTGCAGAAAGATCATGTGGTTAAGTGGTAAATCATAATTAGATAAATAATTGGCTTGGCCACAGCAAGCTGCTTTGTTATACCTGCCATCTGCTGTGCAAGTTTTTTCTTTTGCTTAGAACAATGCACTTCTGATGGCAGAGCGTGCGGCTGCCTGGCGGATCTGTGGGGAGGGAGGCCTGGGCGGGGTGGGGATCTGCATGGAGAAGAGGGGTAAGAGGGAGGGGGTCGGTAGCTAAACCTGGCCTCCTGCCCGGGAGTTCTGTGCATTGCATGATTTCCATCCCCCGACCCTCTCTTGTGGGCACATTAGCCATTCATTACTGGGCCTGCTTAATGCATCAGAATGGCAAACCTGACTCCTTGCACACAAAGGGGTTGGCGAGGCTGGACGGGGGAAGGAGTGGAGGAGGCAGCGCCTGGGCTGCTAGCTTATTAGCTCTGTGCCAGAGGGGAAAAGCAAAGCCAGAGAGCAGGCACAACGGGACAGCTGAGTGCTGGTGGCAGCGGTGGGGGGAGAGCACGAAAAAGACATGGCCACGCAAGGCGTGTGTGTTCTTCTGGGAGTGGGGGACAGTCACATTTCCTCATTGCAGTGACGCAGGGATGTGCAGAGCATAGGGGGCTGCAGGCCCCCATAGATGGAAGCTGCTCTTGATCAGGACTTTGCGGCTGGGGGTCTCCCCCGTAGTGCCCCAGCGAGGCGCTTGAGTCTAGCGGCGTGTGCGAGGGAGAGGGGTTGCTCATCATACGTGCTGTGTTCTCGGGGTGGGGTGGGGGGTAAGCAGCCCCCGGGCCTGCTGTGAGCTTGCGGAGGTGGGGTTCTCTCTCCTCCTTGGGAAACCTGCTGCTGTCTGTTCGGACAGAGTCCCCGGCTTGTTCAAACCAAGGGGCAGGATTTCAACCCGAACCCTGGGGCGTCGACCCAATTCCACCTGGCTCCGGGCACGCGAGGCCCTGCTGTTGTCCTCGGAGCCCTCCAGCTGCAGGGTTATTTCCAGATCAAGCTCCTTGGTTCTAGGCCATGGGGCCATCTGCTCAGCATCGTGCAGGGAGGGACGGCACGGCCGCTCAAACACGCTCCTTTCTTAGCTCAGGCGGGAGATTAACGGCTCCGGCCATTCTGGCCTGCGCTGGTTCAAATAGTTCTTTGAGTCCTCTCTATTCTTTGTCCGTGCCAGGCCGCCAAAGCCGCTGGGGAGGGACCGGAGTGGATCTGGGAGCTCCAGACGACTCAGGGAGTGACGTGGGAGTGCAGGTCATTGAGCGGGTTATCCGAGTCCCTGGCCACTGGAGCAGCCGTGGCTGAGAGAAGCCTGTCTCTCCTTTAGTAGAGACCCACCATAACCGTCGGCAAAGGGCGTCTGGTGCAGTGACGGCTCTGCAGACGCTTCCATTTCCCTGGATTTCTCTTCCCCTGGATTGCGGGGTTCCCCCCCGTCTTCTTTTCAATGTGATTACTGTGGATGGTTGCACAGAACCAGGATTTTGGGTGAAAAGTCCATCTGCTCCCGCTGCATCAGCCCTGCCTGGCTCGCCTTCAGCCTCCCACTGGGACGTCACCAGCTAAGGGTGCGGGAAACCCAGTGATCTCCTGCCTGGAGGATGGGAACCTCCAGATGCAAACACCCTTTGGTTACGCTAGCGAGCAGAAGGGAGCCGGACTGTCAGGCTTCAGGCCTTAGGCTGGTTAAGAAGAAGCTTCCCCGTTAAGCATCTAGCTGCTGAATTGTTCTTTGCAGGAGTTTCCTTTTGGAGGGCCTGAGGCTGGCCGGTGCGAGAAGTAGGACACTGTCCTGACTGCGCGCTCGGGTCCCATGACCCCGAAGTTCAGGGGTGCTCAGATCTCAGGCTGTGGGTTTGCCTGTTGTAAGATGGGGCCAGCAGGGTGGTTTAGAACCACCCCAAAGTGTGTGTGTGGGGGTGCGGTTGGAGGTCCAGCTCTGGGCTGCGGGACCTCCGAGCTCTGGTGCAGGTAGCGCTGAAGCTCTCCTCTTCCCACCAAGGCCCCCGGAGGAAATAGAACCTCCCAAATCCCCGGTGCCCAGCCAGGCTGAGGCGTCTCCAAGGAGCATGGTCAGGGTCAGCTTTGCCCTGGGGAAAGGGGTCTCAGAGGTTCTTTGAGATGCAAAATGAGTGTCCTCTCCCCTCCCCGCCAGCGGCAGGTGGCTTTCAGTCCCCTGTCTGAGGCGCCAGACCAGGCCCCACTGGCCAGTGCAGCGGGGAGCCCTACTGGATATTCCCCAGCACTTTGCCCGGGGCAATGACCTAAGTGAGGGGGCTTCCTCCGCTGCCCCCCGCAAGGCCTTCCCTCTGTGAGCTCCCATTTTTTCAATCCCTTGTGTGCAACTAACAGGGAAAATGATTCCCGAGCCCTTTGCAACTGCAGGCACGATGCTCGTTCAGGTCGCTGCTGCTCTCTGGGCTCCTTCCCAGGCCCTCAATCCCATTCTGGCGGATCCTCTGTGCCCCGCGGCCTGGATTTGTATTCCTGCTGGGAATGCATCATCCTTCCCCGCCTGGGATGGGCCGGGAGGGCATGAGGGTCTCTGGGGAGCAGTGTCCTTGGGTGCACGCACAGAAGGATGCACGCCGTTGTGCTGCTTTGCAGCCTGGCGAGAAATCCTCCCAATTAAAACAATCCTCTGGTCTTTCAGGCATTGCCAGTGTCATTTACAATGGGCTTAAACGCACCCGGATTCAAACGGCTGAGCAGGTAGAGCTAATCCTCGTGACCAAACCCCGCCAGCCTCCGCTTCCGACGGCTGCTAATCCTCCCTCGGAAACACCAGCACAGGCCTCTACGGCGAATGCTCTGTAAAGTGTCCCCCTGGTTATGGGAGCAAGGAGAGAGGGGGGACGCCATATTCTGCTCTCTGTCCTTGCCCAGGGATCCCAAGCCATCCTACTTGGCCCCACCGCTCTAGGATGCTCCTGTGCTTTCTGTAAGGGCAGAGGTCCCCCTGACAACGCAGGGATTCCCGCTTGGCCAAAGGCCCTGCCTGTCAGCATGGAGGATCCCGCTCAGCTGAAGGCCCCGCCTGGCAGCCATGGTGCATGGGGCACTGCAGTTCACTCCTCAGCAGAAGAACGCTGGAGTGAGCACATGCCTGCGAGTGGTATCAGAGCCAGGGTGCTCTCTGGTGCCTGCGCTCCTGAAATGAGCTCTGATTAGTTGGCTTCTTGTTGTCTGCCGGATCAATGATCCGTGGCAGGGTGATCGATGGAAGAGCCTATGAAAACTGAACGGGCTAATGGGGCAGTCGCTGCCTCGGCCGCCTTGGAAACCTCCCAGCTATTCCCAGCCGGGAGACTCCCCCAGACAATTTGCTGAGCCGTGTGGCTCTCCCCCTTCTGCTTCTCTCTCAAAGATCCTGGCTGGAGTCCGCAGCCAGCACCAGGCAGCGCGTCGACGATGCGCGCCCCTCCCTCGCCCCGCCTGGAGCTCCAGGTCGCTGTGTGTGCCGGGGGGACTTCACCCTCGGGCCACTGCTCGAGTGAGGGGTCCTGGGCCACCGGAGCCCATAGCAATAAATCCAGGCACCTGCAGCGACGGGCATATAGCTCCGATAGGTTCTTATACCCCCTGGCACAGGACTGAGCCGCTCCAGCGCCTGCAAGCGGACTCATCACAACAGACGTCAGATCTGTCCTGGCGTCTGTGGGGGCTCCGCCTTCCTTTCCTGTAGTGGCCCAGTGGGCAAGAGCCGGGCAGGGCTCTGATGCTGTTTGCCTTGATTTCTCCCCCCTCAGAGGATGCTCTCATCAGTCTAAGGAAAGCCCCACTTTCCCCTCGGTCGCCTTTGTTGGCCTCGGGAGCTTGTCTTTCCGACCCATCACCCACGTTGTGGCCCTCCGTGTTGGCTGTTATCCAGTTATCCTGGGGGCAACTCCCAACTGAAGACCCCACTGCCACCGCACAGCGCCCCGCAGGCTGGAAAAGCTCGGAAAGCCGGTCTCCCGCCCTCGGGCTGCGGGGCTGAGCCAAAGCTACGGGCAGCTGAGGAAAATCCATCCAGTTCCAGCCTCGTCCTGCGCCCGTCAGCAAGGAGGGAGCTGTGGGAAAGCTGGGTTCCGTCGCAGGGGGATCCGGGACGAGTCTGGGGGAGTTTCCACCGGGCGCATGGTAATTCTCCAGGCAGCAGGAGGCTGGGGAAGGACACGCAGGGGCTGGCATGACTGCCTGGGGGCCTGGGTTAAAGCAGGCAGAGGAGGGTTCTCACCGAGGCCCAGTTCAAGCTGCTCTGGGGGCCTGTCTCACTGAAATGGGAATTCCAGGGTGGTTTTTCTTCTGTTGCTGGGATAAAGTCAATGCCAGGAGGAAGGTCAGGGAGCAGTTCTAGGGTGGCCAGGGTGATCCCCAGCCTGTCCTGGGAAGGGATCCCTGCCTCCCTCTGCCTCCACACCACAACCAGGGGCTGGGGGGCAGCAGCGTCCCCACAAGCGCGTCAATTGGCGGGGGCATCCTATCTCGGAGCCCCACTTCCGTACAGGTATGTCTGCCTCATCCCATGCCACTCCCAGCCCAGCCTGGAGTCAGGCCAGGTGGTTCGTATCTAGCTGCGTTCCCCCGCGAAGGATCATCTGGGGGTCCCTTCCCACTGCATGCACTGCATGGCCGGGGGCACTGGAAAGGGGACAACGGGGACAAAGCAGATCCCACTTGGGGTGTAGCTACCTGCGGACTCTGGCAGGGGCAAATCTCTGTCTTTTGGGCAGATCTGCTAAGGAGCTTGAGGACTTAAGCCAGGTTGGCACCCGCCGCTATTCCACAGGTTCCCAGCTGTGCCTGGAGTCTAAAGAACATGGCACCCCTCCTGATTGGATCCCTATTGACACTGGGGAGGGTCCCCCAGCCCCCGTTATCCGCGGGGCCGGCTCTCCCACGGGGAAGAGCAGAGAGCTCTAACGTGCCAGCTGATGGAGTGGGAGGTGGGGGGTGAGGGGCACCCGGCAGGGAGCGGCACCATCTCCTCTCCGAGGCTGCAGAGAGGCTGCCCGTTCCCGGGGCAGAGCCCCTGCCTGCTGAGCGGGCGACCCGGTGGTCGTGACTCTGTTCTGGACCTGGCAGGCGGGCGGCCGGGGGAGGTGTAACGTAGGCGCCAGTCAGTCAATGGATTAATGAAGCGGGTTGTAGGGGCACTGGAGCTGTGCTAACGAGAGGCGGAGAATGTGTGACAGCTCAGCAGCAATCCTCGTTAACTCTCGCACGGAAATGAGGCAGCCCCCACCCCCTTGGCAGACGCTGACGAGCTGTTGGGTTAGAAAATTAGTATTTCTTGTGGGCGACCAGTACCATGAGGCCACCGAAATGCTCCAGCTGTCAATCCTTTCCACGCACTCACCTGCTGGAGTGGGAGAGAGTGCATGGTGCTCGTGGTTCTAGTCCTAGTCCTGGAAGTGGTGGCCTGTGGATCTCAGACTGTTGGCGTTAGCCCATCTCACAGGGGGAATGGGCTGGCTGTGCTTTGTCCTCCTCTAGTGGCTGGTCCCTGTGGAGGATAACAGCCTACTACAAGTTAGTAGCATTACAGTTGTCCCTCCTCTAGCTCCAGTGGAAGAGAGTCGTGCTTTGGCTCTGAAGGTCTGGAGTTCGGTTGGTGCATGAATGAGGTGGGGAGCGGGGCCTGTTACTGGTTTACAATCTGCTGTGGGGGGGTGTCTTTCTCCTGCGCTTGGGAGGAGACATTTTTGCTCATTCGATAGGTGTTTGCGACTCCTATCTGTGGTGCTGGGAACGAAGTGGGAGCTTCTGTTTGCTTGTTAGCAGGTGCAGTCTGGGGGTTACCGGAGCTTGGTAGAGCCCCGTCTTCTCCTTTCCTGCTGTGCAGTCGTTTTTTCCCTCTGCGTGAAATGCACCTGCCACTTCGGCAGGCAGAGCCTTGGTTTGGTTTTCATGCCCCTGTGTAGAGAAGCCAGGTGCAGAGGGGAGTGAGACACACAGCTCCTGCCATTGTGGGAACACCAGAGAGTCATGTGTCTAATGTCCCTGGTCAGCTCTTCTGTGTAAACCGCCCTGTCAGCCCCCAACTCCTTCGCTGTGCCCAGACCCCGGGGCAGAGAGAGATCCCTCCTGGCAGAGAACCCAGCCCTCTCCGGGGCAGAGATCCCTCCTGGCAGAGAACCCGGCCCTCTCTGGGGCAGAGATTCCCCCTGGTGGAGAACTCGGCCCTCTCCAGAGCAGAGTTCCCCCCCGGCGGAGAACCACTTCCGGCGGAGAACCCAGCCCTCTCCGGGGCAGAGATCCCCCCTGGCGGGTAACCCGGCCCTCTCCGGGGCAGAGATCACCCCTGGTAGGGAATCCGGCCCTCTTGAGGCTTGATGCTGGACTATCCCATCCGATTAGTCCCAGGGATCCCAAGCACCAGGGAGACTGGTATCATTTCTGTGCAGACAGCCCTTTGTGCCAAGCAGTTCGCCCTGGTGCTGGGTCCCACAGCAGTCAACAAATGCGGCCGTGGCGAACCAACCGAGGCAGCTTTTCCCTCCTCCTCTTCCTTCCTGAGGCCTCGGGCTGAGATTCCCGACTGGGAAGTCCAGGGGGTCCCCCAGCTCTGGAGGGACAGAACTGGAGGAGAGGACATGGATCCTCAGGAGGGAAGCAACCACGTGCCCCCGTGCATGCAGCCTGCGCTCCCTTCTTGCACACGCGCACCCCCACCATGTTCACACGTGCTTCCACCAGGCTCCGGCTGCCTCTTTCCCCACTGCTCCAGCTCTGACAATGCGAGGCAATTAGAACTGAAAATCTATGCAAACCAGCTGTTAACTGATTGCAAGGTAGGAGTGCAGCTGTGCCTTGGCTCCAGCCGGAGAACAGAGGAGGTGTCACTGCAGCCCAGGGTTAAGAGGCAAAGCCAAAGGGGACAGAGGAGGCCTTATCCCCGTCTCAGGCCCCCTGGCTGCAGGGCTGGCCAGTAGTCCACGCCTGTCTCTCTCCGTGGCACAGGGTCCGGGGGTGGTGGTGGTGAGTTTGACCCCAGCTGTTCTCCCGCCTCCTTGTGTCCTAGCTACCCACCTTGGGGAGGCTCCTTTCCAGCAGGGTTCGGTCAAGGGGGGCTGACTGTGTTCCCCCTTCGGTGCAGTTTTGGGACAAGGTGAGAGGCCACTAAAGCCAGAGTTAAGATGATGGAACCCCCCTTCCCCCCACCTTTGCTGCAGGGTGGGTCTGTCAGTTACGGATCATTCGCCTCCTGCCCACAGGGCTTTGCTGCAGCTGTTTGTCCAGCTCTTACCCTCTGGGACCCCGGCCCCTCTTTCCGGGGTAGCCCAGAGCCTGGCCAGGGGCCACCTGAAAGGTCACAGGCAGCGCGGCCGTGCGTTTTGGTTCAAACCAGGTGAGGTTCAGCTGCACGGCAATGGGTGTGGAACCGAGTTACACTCGTCTGAAAACGGCCAGGTGGCCTCCACTGGGTCAGCGACGCCGGTTTGGTGAACCCGGGGCGAGCGGGGTGTGGGTGAGGTTGTTGCCTGTGTCGCACTGCACTGTCTCGCTGTACTTGGGGGGTGAAAGGGGGGGCATTAGGCTCCATTTGCCAGGAGCTGGAGATCCTGCCGGATCGCATCGGGTTATAAATGATCACTTCCACTGCTCCTGCTCCTACCAGCTCAAAACAGCTGCTTTTAAGCAGGCGGCTGGCGCGGGTTGAGTTCAATGGCAATCTGCTCTGAAGAGTGCTTCACACTCATTACAGGCCTTTCAAGGTGTCTCTGCCTCGCCGAGGCCGGGTGAGGAGTAAATGAAGGAGCTCAGCCTGGCGTGCTCCATTTCCCGGCAGTCCCCCCGCCGCCGAGAGGCAGGCAGGCTGCGGGAGCAGATCCGCCTGTGTCCGCTGAGATCCCGGCGCCCGCCGCGGGGTGGGGAGGCAGCCAGCAGGCCCGGCTGTCAGGGAGGACAGGCCACCCTTTCGGATGTCCCCCGCCCCAGCCTGATTTACGTCCCCCTCAACACGCCTTGCACTTACCTCGCTGCTCCTTGCAAGTGCCTATAAATCTGAGCTAATTGCTGCGGTGTTCAGAGGCGTCTGCTTCCCTGAGCCCCTCGCTCCATTTTTCACGAGACATGGGAGCTGCTAAGAGGAGCGTGATGGGTGGGAGGGGTCTTCCCCCCGCCCCCAAGAGTGAGCAAGCAGCGGGCATGAGATGGGAGCACCGGTATGGGCAAAGTCCCTTGTTATTTCTCCCCCCCTGCCCTCCCGCGCCGCCCTTGCCCCTCGTCCAGGCCATGACAAGGAGCAAAGCACTAATGATACCTAAAGCAAAGAGCCGCCTGCGTGGTGGAGCTAATGGTCAGGTACGCAGGGAGAGACGGGGCCATTAACGATGACAGCTCCCCCCTCCCCTGCTCTGGTGATGTATGGTGGGGCCGCTGGGGGAATTTTAATTCCTGACATCATTAGCTCACGGGGAGGGCTGGGAGTATACAGGGCAGACCTTCCTCCCCGGAGGAGGAGGAGGAGCTCTGGGGAAGCCCGTCTGATTCCTGGGGTGAGGGAGGTGCGGGAGTTGGCAGAGGGGGCGTCAGAGAGGCTGTGTTTCACACAGCGGTGCCGGGAGCAGCCGTCTCTCTGGCTTCCAGAGTGGGCTCTGTCTATGAAATGCTGCTCCGGGGCTGGCGGGTCCCCTTGAGGCAGGGTCCGATTGCGAGCCCATGGCACAGATGGGGACACTGAGGCAAGGAGGTGCACTGACCTACCCGAGACCATGGGGAGAGTCAGTGTGCAGGCTAGGGCTAGAACTCAGGAGTCCCTGGTCCGAGGCCTGTGCTCTGTCCGCTGGGCTCTCTCGGCCCTGGGCTTTGTTATAATGGGAAGCTGGGGGAGTGCCAGGGAACAGCACAAGGGGAGGGTGTGTGGGTGGCATTTGCTCCCCAAACTTCTCAGCCTTTCCCTCGGCAGCTGCGGCCCTTCATTGCCAGGGGGCTTCAGCGTGTCCAGCTGGGGCTGATGGCCCTTAGGTGGAGGGAAATTTCCGTGGCTCACACTCAGCTCCCTGCCTTGCCTAGGAGCGCCGGGACCCAGCTGCGGTGTAGAGGGGTGGGTCATGCCGACGCAGGCGGGAGCCTGGCCCAGGCATGGCCTGTGGGGCAGGAGACCAGCCTGTGGGTGCCAGGCAAGGCTTGAGAGCTTGGTTGGTGGAGCAGGGGCTTCAGCTCCTGACACGAAGGCCCTTGGGTGGTACGGACAGCGTCAGCCTTCTCCCCTGAGCAAAGAGAGGGCTAGCTGGCTCTGCCTCCTGGTGGCTGCTGGGGTACGTGCCAGGCCTCCTGCTCCTCCGCCCACTCACTCTCCTGCACCTCTCTGGTGCCTTCAGCTCTGGGCCCCCAGACTCTGAACCCCGCTGTTACTGCATGGAGCCAGTGTGCCCCGAGCAATGCCCCCGCGCCTCCCCCGGCGTCCGGAGACACCACTCTCCAGCTGAGGGGAGCTCAGTCCCCCGCCCCCAGCCTGGCTTTCCGGGGCTTAGGCTCAAATCTTCCTGGCGGGTAATGGGACTAACTTCGCCCTGGTGTGATCCGGCCCCGCGGCTGTATCTGGCCCATGACATGCAGCTGCCCTGTGCTGAGCTCTGAGGGGGAACTGACAATGTCCGCTGGGACGCAGTGATGCAGGTCAATGCCACGTCTACAGGGCCCTGTCCTCTTCTGGTCTCCCCGGCTTTGCCCAACTGCCAGCCCAACATGTCCCCCCACCAGCAATGGCACGTCGGGATGTCTCTGGCCCACTCAGCAGCAGCCATAGGGCATTGTGGGTGCTCAGTGCCGCCCAGGATCAGGCCCCCGCCAGCTTACCCCAGATTTTGGCCAGCCAGAGCCCTTCAGTTTGGCCCCCGGTCTGTGCCCAGGGCGTGTTTTCTTCTCCCTGTCGGGGTGGACAGGAGCAGCCTGTGACCTTTCTGCACTGGGGCCCTGAGCTGAATTTCTGGGGTGAACCGACAAAGATCGCCACCTTGCGCCTCTCCATCCAAGCCAGTCTCTCCCCAACACCCTCCTCTCCGCGTCCCCACCCCCGCCTCCTGAAATCTCCCTGCGGTGCCAGCCCCGAGCCCACTCCCTCCTGCCCTGCGGCAGCTGCCGCCGGTATGTTATTGGTCTCTAGCCGCACCAGGCAGACAGGCTGGTTCTGCTCTCGCTGTCGGAGGAGGCGGCCCTTGCCAAAAAACCCGTCAGCATCATCAGCAACAGATGGAGAGAGGATGGCAAGGGTCCAGCTCCCAGCCCCACGTCAGAGCTGGAGGCAGGGAGCGCGGTGCCCACCTTAGTGATGCCCCGTGGGCAGCGATCTATGGGCACTGAACCAGGCTCCTGTCCCAGGCAAGGTGGGGATCCCATGGATGGGATGCTGCAGGGCTGGCAAGGGGGACGTAGTGGGGAGTGAATCAGCGCACCGTCCCACCCCCACCCCACCCCGGGGCTCCCCCATCACAATTCCTCCCTAGCACAGGGGCTGGGTTTTCATTCCTCTCCCGGCCTCCGTGCTATCTTGGACAACCCTGTTTGCTCTCCGGTGCCAGGAGCCAGGCGTGTAGGGCTGTGCCCAGGGCAGCAGGGAGCAGAGTCGCTGCCAAATCCCGAAGGGGGAGGCCTTGCGCGCGCGCACACACACACGCGCGCACACACACACACACACACACACACACACACACACACACACACACACCTGTGTGCATAAAGCTCCGCCTTCCCCTGACCCCACTGACCCACCTGCAGCTCCAGGGCCTGGGTTAGCCTGGGGCATAGCCTGGGTCAGCGACTAGACCTGAACTTCCCCACCGGGGCTGGGAGGGGGCTTTCAAATCCTGTCTCTGGTTGCCTGCTGGAGTAAGAGCCCTGTGGCCATCTGACCCTGGCGCTGGCTTCCTTAGCTGCTGCAGGGCTTCCGATGCTGGCTGCTAGTAATAGCCGTGAGGCAGGGTCCCATCTGCGAAGGGCTGGCTGCTCTGTGACCCCTTTATCAGCGCCCTTCCAGACAATGCCAGGAGGCCGGATATAGTGAGAGGCAGATGAAAGAGATCCACCCTTAAGCTTCAGTGCAGGGGCTGATTGCACTGGGCGTCAGGAAGGAATCGCTCTGTCCCCACTCACCCCACGCAGGAGTGTGGTAAAGCCCGGTGCATTACGAGGATGGGGAGGGGCCTTTTAGTGGCATGAGTCTGCTAGCCGTTGGCTGGAAGCAGGATAGCTGGGCAAGTGGAGTCAGTAGCCCCCCAAAGTCCTGTCTGCATCAGAAGCAGGATCCTGTGTCTTTCCCTGTTGTCCCTCCCCACGTCTAGTTTACTGGGCCTGCCTCAGTGCAGGGGGCTGGACTTGGTGACTTCTCGAGGGACCTTGTAGCCTGACATTTCTGTGATTTCAATCCCCTGCCCCCTTTCCCAGTGCCCGTCCTGCCTCGCCTCCAGCGGGGCAAAGCCAGCAGAGTCAGAGGCATTACTCCGGCTTCCAGGGGCGTAGCCGGGATCAGAACCAACCTGCCTTGTTTGGCAGCACAGGCCGGCCCCCCCCAGGCACCGGCTGGAGTGGGCGGGGAAGTGAAACCATTGGGCCTGGGTGTGTCCTGCAGGAGCAGGTGTCCCCAAACAGGAAGCTCCACCTCCCCATGCAGGACATCACGGGGGAACTGCAGTGCAGGTAGGTGGGGCCACGGCAGGAGAACGGGCCAGCTCTGGGACGCTGCCCTGCCATGAAAGGTGAGCGGGGGGCTTCTCTCTCCGTTCGGCTAGGACCAGTGTACCCCTCCCTAGGGCACCATGGGCTTCTCCTTATGCTGCAAACCCTAGCGAGGGCTGAGGCAGCTGCCCCAAATGGGGTGGGGATTGTTTTCTCGGGCCCTGCCTTCGGTGGGGGTGCTCGGTTCCCTGGGGAAGTCTCGCAGGGATCCAAAACCTGATGGACGACAGGCGCCTGGGAGAGAGTGGGTGTGTGTTAGAGGAGAGAGATCTGTAGCACTTCCATTAATGTGTGTGTGTGATCTCCACTTCCATTAGTGACAGTGTTGGGAAGCTGTGTAATTCCTGAGCAGTGGCCTTGGATCTATCCTATCGTCTTTCATGCTCCATGATTTAGGATTGGCTGGAGGCAGGCATGGCCCATAGAGGTTTGGCTCCAGATCTGGATCTGAAATGTTCCCAAGGTTCCGGGAAGGTCTGGATTTGGGCTGGTTCAGTTCAGCCCATTATAGCGCTAAAGAATAGCTGTGAGGTTTGGCTACTGACTGAGCTTAGGGGTGCTGATCTCTGGGGAGCCGGTGGGGGGCGTATTCCAAGCCAAGTGGTGTTGTCACAGAGAGCCCCACGGTTGGGTGCCGAGGGATCCTGCTCTCTGGAAGTTTTGAGAAACCCAGCCAGGCCCTGAACAAAGAAGCTGTTTGGATTGTGCTGAGTCTTGCGGTGTTTGTTTTGTGGTGTGTGTGGAGGGGGATGGGAAAGAGGTTTACAAGCGGTGTGGCTGTTTGGATTGCCTGCTGTAGGCAGCCTAAGTGGATTTTACATCTGCTGCCCTAGAGCAAAGATGGGGGAGCCAAAAGTTACAGATCGTCCCCTCCCTGCAAAACTTATGGGGTGGGAGGCTGCGTTGTAGGGTCGCTGTGCGACGCATGACCTATTGGGAGTAAAAATAGATAACCTACCCCCTCCACTCCCCCCGCACTGGTGTAGTTCCCCCCCGCCCCGATGGATTGGCCCCGGTGGCATTGCTAACGTATGTCACGCCCCCAGATACAGCAGTAATGGGCGCATTAAAAATTAAAGCTTTCACTCCCGCCAATCGTCAGAAGCATTCGGCTCCCCAAGCAAGTCCCAGTTCTGCTGTAATGTTTGCTGGGGCTCTGTGATTCCTGGCAGGCGGAGGGGCTGCCTGTTCCCATCCTGGAGGAACGAGCCAGGTTTTCCCTTTACTTCCTGGTAGCGGTGCCCCCCAAAGCTCTAAACGCTGCCTCAGGGTTAAGGGCTGGGCTGGTTATGGGAGAGTTTCCCCCTTCGGTGAATGCTGCTGGGCTCCTGTTTGCTCTCGGCTGTTTATGAGTTGGGTGGAAGTCTGGGGGCGGATCATGTTGGCGGCTGGAGATTGCAAACCCAAACTTGGCATTTGAAACCCTGCCAGGGCTTTGCTGCTGCTGCTTTCTCTTAAAAGGACCTTTTCCCCTAAGCCACTGGGCACGCCCGTTCCGATGGGCACTTGTGATTGTCCCCTGACGCTCACCAAGCAGCTGCATTGGGCATACCTGTCCAGTGTCTACAGAGCCAGGATCCCCGCTGACCCGCCTGGAACGCGACCCAGTGAGCGCCCCTACCCAGCCCCCGGCCTCACAGAGGCAGAAACTGAACCCTGGCCCTGTGGGCTATTTCAGGCTGAGGTCACGGAGAGCATTGGTGTCGGAACCCAGGAGTCCTGGCTCCCAGCCCCAGAGCACCCAGACCAGACAGCCATGGCGTAAGGGCACTAAGGCTGGTGCTCTCGGAGCAGCCGCTCTGAGTAGATCTGAGGGGTATCAGCAGCAGGCAAATTAAATCCTCTTCTCTTGGACGCCCCCGGAGCTGGGCTGAACCTTGACCGAGCTGCCGCTCCGCCCCTGCCAGCCCCCGTGCCCCGCTGCAGGTGAGGGTTACGCAGTCCTGGGCGCAGCAGCAGCGAGCTCTGCACACCCCTCCCGGGCTTTCCGCTGCAGGTGGCTTGTGTCTAGAGAGGCTCCTAGCCGCGGCGCCTCTCTCCCGGGGCCGGCTCTCGTCGGGCGCGCTGAGGGCGCTCTGTGGGCCAGGAGGAGGCGGCTATGGGATTACAACCGGAGGCTGTGGCGGGACTGGGGGGTGGGGGGAGGACGACTGCTTGTACAAATGTAAACACCTGCTCGTCCCTGCCCAGACTGCTGCGAACAGAGCTGGTTGAATCCGGGGTGTGTGTGAGGGGAATTGTGCTCCCCAATGCAAATGCAACTCCTCTGAGGCCAACCCAGGGCTGCCTCAGCCAGGTCACACCGGGCAGGGTCCAAACACAGCGTGTGCCAGTGAGACAGAGCAGGGCCCAGGCCCGGGCAGCTGCCAGGCTAACTGACGCGGATCAGCCACTCCCCAGGGATGAAGGGGTTGGCTGACTAGGTTTAGGCCCAGAGTTAAGACCATTAAGCGGCCATACTGGGTCAGACCGATCGTCCTCCAGCCCAGTATCCTGTCTTCCAGCAGTGCCCAATGCCAGATGGTTCAGAGGGAATGACCAGAACAAGGCAAAATTTATCCAGTGATCCATCCCGTCACCCAGACTCCGAGGTGTAGGGACACCCAGGTCATGGGCTTGCGTCCCTGACGTCTTGGCTAGTAGCCATCGATGGGCCCGTTCTCCATGAGGATCAGTCCCGTTGTACACGGGGGCCGATCCGTGTCTCCGTCGCTGTGCTGAGCGGCGGTGCCCTGGTGCATGCTGCAGGCTCACCGTGAGAGGGAAACCTGCAGAGTGTGAGGGCCTGACGAGGCATGGAGTGAGTCCCACAGACCCCGCTGACCACAGGCCCTGTGATCCTCAAAGGCCTGGGAATCGGAGCCTTCCCCTCTTTGCGACGCCATTCCCCACCTGTCACATCACACTGACCTCCCTGGTAAAGTGCTTTGAGATCCGTGGTGTTAATGTCTGTAGTTCCTGATGGGTCTTCCCAGTAGAGCTGCTGTCTAGTCCTGGTGCTGCTGTGTGGGGTCCTTTGGCCACCTGCTGCTATTCCTTTCCGGATCATTTGTCCCCAGAAGCTGCCATTATCCAGATCTCTCCCGCTGCATGTCAACCCTGGGATCAAACGGCACCGTTCACTCGCTAGCACCCCTCTTACCACAGAAATAGTGGATTGGGCCAAAGAGCTCCCAATGCCATCTAGCACCGAGTAACGTGGCACAGGTGGGCACCAGGCGAGCAAGCAGGCTGATGGCTGTATCCTGAAGCTCAGGATGCCAAACCTGGTTAAAATTACTGGGCCGGATACTGGTCTCGCTGGCAGGGCGGTGACTACAGAGTTACTCCATATTTCTGCCAGTGGGAGAGCAGAATCCAGCCCCGTGTATCTTACTGAACCCAGTGCCGTAACAGTGGAACAGAAATGAGTAGGTGGGGATGGAAGAGAATTACTAGTCCCTTGTCGTTCAGCTGGCGCAGAATTTGCCAGCAGCGGATTCCCCTGCTCTTAGTGTGGATTTAAAAGGCTGAAGCACTGGGCCTAACGCTCTTCCCTCGTGCTGCCTGAGGCATCAGTCAGGATTTTCCTGCTGCTCACCTTCAATTCCCCATTCCTTCATTTCCTCCCGTTGCTTCCACTTTGCACCTGTACACGACCCTGGAGCATTCCCTGCCGCTAAATTGTCTACGCCCTGAGATCCTGGGGGCACCTCAGAGCGTATCCCCTCCTGCCTGGGGAGGGAACGTCACTTCCACTCCACTGCACAATGTCTCGGGCGACGTCTGATCTGATGGAGAGCCCCAAACCTGCGCACACGGAGCTTTGCAGCTGACTAACGCAGGAGCAAGAGCTGGTACAAGGAATGTAGCATAGATGTTTTCAGCACCTCTCATCCCAGATCACGTTGCCTCGCCGCTGAAAGGCAGCCACCTCTGGTGTGGGGAACAGCCGTCGTAGTGCAGTGCACAGCAACGTTACGCAGCAGTCCAGGGCACCGAGAGCAGAAGGAGATGGCCTCTGGTTGAAACTGCTGGGAAGGAATTTAGGTAGGCCAGACATCGTCGCCTGAGTTGGAGTCAGGCCGGAGCCAGGCCAGAGCATTGGTATTAACATCTCCGACCTTGAGATCTTTAGACTGTGTCTGCACCGCTGGGGACCAAGTAGCAGAACTGGTTCAGCGCTTGGTTACAACACGGTTCCAGCTAAATTGCTGAAAACACTGATTGTATCGGGGAGCTGCGCCGTGCCGATCCTTCGAGGTGTAATCAGGAATCTCAGCTAGAAGTGGGGAGATGTCATTACCTCTGTGTTTGGCACTGGTCCAGGCACTGCTGGAATCCTGAATCCACCTCTGGTGGTCACAGTTCAGGGAAGAGGCAGAGAAATTGGAGAGGGTTCAGAGAAGAGCCACAAGAATGATTAAAGGACTAGAAAACCTGCCTTCTATCGATAGACTCAACCTGTTGGGCATAACAAAGAGACAGGGAAGGAGCGACTTGATCACAGTCTGTAGGTACCTACAAATATTTGATACTGGGCTCGGCAGTTGGGCAGACAAGGTCTAACAAGATCCTGTGGCTGGAAGTTGAAAGTAACCAAATTCAGACTAGGAGCGAGGTGCAAATTATTAAGCGGGAGGGTAACGAGCCGTTGGCACAGCTGACGGAGGCTTGTGGCGGATTCTCTCATGCTGGCAATTTTTAATCAAGACTGGATGTTTTCTCCTAAAAGATCTGTTGTGATTGAGGTAGGAATGAATTCAGGGCCGCGCTCTGGCCCGTGCTATGCAGGAGATCGGATTAGACGATCACAGTGAACCCTTCTGGCCTGCGAATCTAGATCTAGACCTGTTTAGAAACTGGGCACTAACGGACTGGCTGGAGCCCTGGTTTTGACTGAGGCTCTGTTTCCACGGGTACTCTAGGGAACAGGTGACCTCCCCAAGCACAGGCCATGGGGAAACAGTGCAGCCCCATGTCCTGCCCAAGGCTCCGAGGTGAGATTCCCTCCCGCTCCATCCCTTGGCTAAGATCATCTGCGAGAGCTCAGATGTGCTGGCCTTGTCTGCGGATGAGTTAATGGAGGGGGGAAAGGGAGAGCTACGCCGAGCTGAATTCTCCCCTCCCCTGGGGTCAGGTGGGAACTTTCTCCCCATGCCTGCTCTGCCCTGAGTTCTTAACACCAAACTGTCTCTCTTGAATATTTGATGCTGCTTTTAGCAGCTTGTGGCTCAGACTGCACCTGGGGCCTGGCAGCAGGGGGGCAGAACGATCGTTAATTAAGGGGGGGAACCCCAGAGAGAACCTTTTCCTGCCTGACCGTGTCTCCATCGTACACCCTCATGATTCCGAGGGAGGTTGGCTCTTGGTGGGGAGGGAGGGAGACCTTCAGACTGGCTCCCCCTTGTTATCCCTAGTCCCCATAAGGGAGCCCCGACTTTCCCCTGCGGGCGCAGTGGATGGCAAGAAAAGGGATCGATCTCCTGACCTATCTGTCCTGTACTGATGCTGTGCACTGACCGCTCTTTCTTAAAGGGGCAGGCACCTCCGTCAAGCTGGCGACGTGGCTCTCTTCTTGCGCCAGAACGTGGGGCGCCAGGGCTTTGAGTTGGGAGGGCAGAGGAACAAAATGCTGGTTGCGCAGCGGTTGGAGCTGGCTGCGGATTCCCTTTGCTGGGAAGCTGTTACGCAGCCTGGTCCTCCTGCCTTTTCTAGGGGGTTCAGAGAGGCGTGTGCTTCCAGGAAAGCCTGGAGGGCTAGAGAGGGCTTGGGAAAGCAACATATGGGGGCTCTGCTAGACCAAGGCGCGGGATAGGGGAGGTGAATGGCAGAGGCAAGGGTCCCTTGCAGAAAATGCTTTGCACAGCTCCTCCAGTTCCTCTGCAGACCGGAGCCCCTTGGTGGATGTGTTGCATGCCTTGGAGGAGTGCAGGGCCTCTGCATGGCATCTCCCGGAAGGTATCAGGGCGTCCTTGCAGAGAAAACACCTCTGGACAGCCCCTTTCCCCTGCCTGGCGTTGGCAAGCTGTGGCCATTCTGCATTGTTAGGAACTTGCATTCTCCATGCAAGTTGGCGAGTGGCTGGTGGATGCTGGGATCTCCCGTGAGCTGTTGGGCTGCGTGCTGCCCACATTGCTGGCTGCTGAGCTGGGATCTGAGCGTTTCCAGCCCCAGGACTGGGATCTCCGTAGAAATGATTAGTAAATGGACCGAGGTCCAACCCCCCACCGAACGACACTCCAGGGCCCCAAGGCCGGAGCCTGCGACTCAGTTGAGGGCAGGGGCTCAGAGACGGTCATGAGACCGTGCGAGCCAGGTCGTGTGCAAAACCCACAGTGCTCTGCACAGCACTTGTGATGTGTACGTGTCCTACGTGCACACCCAAGACCACACGGATCCATGTCAACTCAGACCCATGTAGACAGCAACAGACCCCCGTGTGCACTCCTGCAAACACAAGTATACAGGCACGCGTGTGGACACGCAGACCCCAGCGCACACGCTCCCAGCCCGTCCACACAGATGTGGCTTGATCCGGGCGACGCCAGGTGTTCACTGCGTGCCAGCGTCTGTCCTGCTGAGGAGCGAGTCGCCGTGTGCCTTGACGTGCAGAGAGCAGCTTGCACGACCGGGCAGCCCTCGTCTTCCTCTTTGGAGCCGCTCGGCTTCCAGGGAGATGGCTTTGGCATCTCTTGTGTGCTGAGAAGCTTTGGGACAAGAGCAGATGTGTGGGGTGAGCAGGCAGAGCCCCGCAGCTGAGCCGAGCTGCCAGTCAGCGGCTGTGTTGCCTGGCCTGCGTAGTGCTGACTGCCAGGAGACTGAGTGGAGTGTGGGGGGGAGGCGCGGGGGGGGAAGGTGACAGCCCCTCCCCTCCCCTCTCCCATCAGGGGCACGAGCATTTTCTAAGCCGCAAAGCAGGGCCTGATTCTGCTCCCACTTGCACCAGTGGAGATCAGGAGCAATGCTCTGCCCATGGAGCGTCGGGGAGATCCAAACCCAGTGCAGTTCCCAGGGAAGACTAGGCCACGCTCAGCCCTGGCTGGTGTAAGTGGCATTCCAGCACAGCTCCAGGCTCACCGTGTTCCTGGCGCCTGGGGAGTCTCCTCATTGCCGGGGTGGAGGGGAAGGTCCCGGTTCAGAGGGGATCCCCTCAGGCCGTGCGTGCGGGAGGTCACCACGCCCCGGGGAACTGCATGGGCGCCGCACTCAGTCGTGGCAGTTGGTTCTGGTGTAACCTGGTTCGGGCCGCCGGGGCAAGGCCTCCGTGACACTGACCCGTGGAAATCGGTCTCTTCCGGCCCCCGGATTCTCACGTTCCTCCCCTCCAGGCCCCACGGTCTCTGGGGTGAAAGTCTAGGCGTTAAACCCCCTCCTCTCAACTGCCCCTCTTCCCTGCCCTTCCAGGGGAATCCCCTTCCTGGCCAGCTGTGGGGAAATTGCTGCTCTGCCAGTGAGCTTGGAGCAGGCAGAAGGCAACAAGGAATTTATTGTGCCGCGGCAGCCATCAGCTGAGCATCACATGCTGTATCAGTCTCCAGCTGGAGGGGTGCGCCCTGCTCTGGGTCTGTCCGTCTGTCTCTCCTGCAGCCCCCTGTGGAGGGCACAGGGAGGGGAGGAGGAATGATCCCTCTTCTGTGTCCATCCTGCTGCCCCCTGCTGGAGGAGATGAGCCCTGCTCTG
>ML677343.1:30152115-30173096 GCA_007922305.1 Dermatemys mawii | reverse complement strand
TGTGTCCATCCTGCTGCCCCCTGCTGGAGGAGATGAGCCCTGCTCTGTGTGTGTGTGTGTCCATCCTGCTGCCCCCTGCTGGAGGGATGAGCGCTGCTCTGTGTGTGTCTCCCCCTGGGAGAGGCGTATGTGGGTGGGGGAGGGCACAGGGAGGCTCAGCCTGCGGGGGCGGGGAAGGCCCAGTGCACCCAGCTCTGGGGCGTCCTTTATTTGTTCACAAACATTTCTTTCTCCGGTAATGAAGAATTACCGAGTGGGGTGATTAGGTAATTCAGGCCGCCAGGGAGCTCCTGTGAGGAAATGTGGCGGCTTGCTGCGCCCTGGCATTCCAGGGTGTAATTACCCCAAGAGGGGGTCGTCAAGGGGGAAGGGGCGGGGTTGGTGCTTGCACTGGGCCCCAGCAGAAAATTCATTGACGCTATTAGCTTGTAATTACAGAGCAGCGAGGCAGCAGGCCCGAGGTCTGGTGAGCCGGGGATGAAAGGAAGGAGTAATTATGGAGTCGGCAGGAGGCAGGCAGAGTGCTGATTAGTAATGCTTCTTGAACCATTTATTGGGCAGGGGGGTGCGGTGGGATACAGATGCCATACTTAATGGAGGAGCAGAGGCTTGCTTTCTATCGGCTCGTGCCCTGGGACAGCTGGTCCGGCTCCCTGCATGTAGCAAGGCTTGGGGGGGGGGTGTGTGAATGGGGGAGTTACTGATTAACCCATCCGGGCTCATCCCAGGCTGCCTTGCAGTAATGCTCACGGATCTCAAAGCGCCCGTGACATTCGCCCCACTGGGCCCAAGGGAGCACGGAGACTGGGCTGAGTTAGCACCGGGACCCAGGAGTCCTGACTGGTGTCTCCCCCATCAGCATGTGTGCGAACGTGGCCTCAGCGAGGGTATGGGGCGAGGGTATGGGGGGCGAGTTGCCAGCCCTGGAGACGGGCAGCTTCTTTAGAAACACGGCGGGGACAGCCCGGGCGGCGACTCTGCTCCCGAGAGAGGGGGCTTGTCTCCAGGCTGGCCCGGGCTTCTCTGCTGAGATGCGCTCCGGGGCACCTGCCGTGGCATGGGACCCATCAAACCTGGACCGGGCGCCCCCCCACCGCTCACGATGGATGTTAGGAGTCTAAATGCTTTGGTGACTGGCTGCTGTTTACAGAGGCCCCGGAGGCTGCGGTGATGGGGGACGGCACTGGGAGGGTTCATGGGCCCTGAGCCCCGGAGAGCTGCTGTTTGACATGCTGCTGGTGGTTGAGAACAGACATTTCAGGGCTTCAGCCCTTTTGCCCCCTCCACCACCTGCCCCCTCTGGCTCAAGCAGGTGCAAGAAAAGGCAGGAGACCCCCTGGCCAGGCACACGCTGCCCCCACAGCCTTCATCCGTCAGCTCCTTTCCCGCACAGGCAGGGTTTTATTCCCAGCTGTTAGGATAATGAATTTACATGAGCAGATCATGTAGACAAGACTCCAGTCAATGGCTGAGAGCGCAGAAGTTAATAAATGCCTGTATAATGAGGGCAGAGGTGAGGGGAGAGGCAAAGAGCTCGCCCTCACTGGGTGTCTCTGGAGGCGGCCGGGGCCAAAGATTAATAAATGCTGAGTGACACTCCAGAACCGCCGCCCTCCCCTTCCATCTTCCCCAGGCACCGGGCCGCTCGAGTGCCTGGCTTCCTCCCTGCGTCTTCCCCGTCTCCCCGCAGACGTGCAGCAGCTGCTCCTGCACTAGTTCTTGCCTTCTCAAGCATCCCTGTTCAATGCACACGTAGGCCCCCTGTGCACGGCACCGTGCTGGGAGTGAGGAGCTGCAGAGGCCAGGGCGGTGGGGAAGAAAGGAAGCCGGGAAGGGCGTTTGTTTGGTTTTTACACTAGAAATTCACCTCCTGTCCAGCCAGGGAGAGTCTGTGGTGACCTGGGTGGCTGTCGGTTTAGCTCTCCACCTGATGCATCTCTGACTCCGGTGGTCAGTGGGCATGCTGGGGAAAGGAAGTCTTGGCTAACGGTCGCTCCCTGGCCCCCTCAGCCCACGTGGTCTGAGAGACTCGGGCAGCCCGGTTTGCCGTGCCGGAGATTTCTGAGGAGAGAAGCCTGTGTGAAGAACTAGCCTGCTGTCCGGTGAGGCTCTTCCGTGCATGGCGCAGAGATGGCACAAGCTCCAGGGTTTCACGGGTTGTCTTTACGGCGCCCGCTAGTGCCTCAGGTGATGGCCCAGACCCAGCTGCAAAATGGAACCAGGCCTCAGCCAGGCTATAGTGGAGACGGGCCCTTCCAGCTCAGACAACCTGCCCTGCCCCCGGGGGAGCCTGAGGTGCCGTCTGGGGAAAGGCACTGAGCCAGGCCTCGCCGAGGCTGCGTGTGGAACGTGCTAGGAAGCTGGGCCTGGGTCTGGAGCTGCTGGGTTCTCTGGGCTCGTTGGTCCTGTCGGTTGGGCTGTAACCCCCGGAGCCTGGTCGCTTAGCGCCCCAAAGGCTTGAGTAGATGGGGCCTTCCCTCCCTTCCGCTTTCCCCGGGTGCTGCCGTGCGCCTGTGCCAGGGCCCGGCCGTGCCCACCCCTGTCAAGTGCAGGCCTGCCCAGCGGAAACACTCGTCGTACACTGGGATGAAGGAAGCTGCTCGTTAGAAATGCTATTTTAAGCCACCTGCCGTGAGCAATTCGGTTCGAGAGCTGGGCCAAGAGGTGAGGTGGCGCCAGGCAGCTGGGACAAAGTGCAGCCACCCACCCTTTGCGCCCTCGCTGCCATTCGGCCCCTTTAGTGCCCAGCCACTCTGCGGCAGGGCCCTGGCTTGGCCTCTGAGGGGGAGCTGCGGACTGAGGTGATCTGTGGGGAGCCGTGACCTGCCCCCAGTGCCAAGTTCCCTCTGAACCCAGCAGCATTTTCTTTGTGCCCGCTTCCCCTGCTTGGCCACCTCCCTGCCCAGGAGAGCCAGACACGCAGCTTCCCCGGGGGTGCCCCCGATGCGGGGCCAGTGGGCTTTCCGGTGCTCTGCGGCCCGTTCTGAGTGCCAGAAGGTGGCCGTAGCTTGGAGCTCCTGGCCAGCCTCCCGTCAGGGGTATCATTCTGTCTAGTCTGAGCCCTGCCCAGTCCAGCCCCCGAAGGGCCAGAGCACTTCCCCCAGGGAGTCCTGCCACAAACCGGTCTGTCAGGTGCCGCAGTAACACCCCATGGCCCCGTTTGAACCCAGTGCTCTGGGTGGAGCTGCAACCCGAGGGAGCAGCTGGCAGAGTGGGTCTGACTGCAGCGAAGAGCGTTTGTGGGTGGCTTTGCTGGATCGCTCCTTGGGCGCCGGGTGGCTCCTGCCGATCTGTCTGCCAGAGGCACAGATTCTGTGCTCCGGCCCTGCCCTTTCCTGGGCAAACGGGGCCTGGCACAAGCTGGCAAGAACCTGCCTGGCTCTGCGCTCCCCCAGTTACCCCGGCTGTGCTTCCCTTGCCGCTTTTCCAGATGCCCTGTTGCTGGCTGGGGAGCCGCTGGGTCACAAAGCAAGCAGAGCGTCACTCCCCGGTCAGCACGGGCCACATGGGCCCCACTGTCAGCAGTGACACTGCAGCACAGGGGCGGCCCCACCAGCTAGGGAAGGGAGAGCAGGCGATGGTGGCACGTCCCAGCTGCAGGGGTTGTGTGGCTCCGCCCTGTCTCTGGAACCTGGGATGGCCAGTGGCTGCTCTGCAGCTGGGGTGGGTTGTGCCCCGCGACTGGAGTGTCTGGTGGTTGGGCTGCGGTGAGAGAATAGGCAAGGAGTTCCACAAGTTAACTGTGCGCTGTGTGAAAAAGAACTTCCTTTTATTTGTTTTAAACCTGCTGCCCATTAGTTTCATTTGGTGGCCCCTAGTTCTTGTGTTCATCGCCTTCGGCTCGGCGTCAATGCCTTGGGAAGGCAAGGGAGGCTGGGGGGTGGGGGACCAGCCCCCCATTGCTAAGGTGATGGGGATACAGGAAGGAGAGAGGCAATGCAGGTGCTGTTGAGCGGCTGGTGGTTGTGGGCGGAGTGCCCGTTCCTGGGGATGCACAGCTAGCACTGAGGTGCAGGGGGACCCGTCATGGGATGTGGGGGGTGCTCAGTGAAAGGGACGGTTTGGTGTTGCTGGATGAGGGCTGGGAAGGGCCCAGTGAGGCGGGACTTCAGAAGAGCTCCTGTGGCTGTCAGGGTTCCCATCTTCCCTGCAGTGGTCACAGGCCCTTCACCCCCATAACCCTGGGTTCCCACCTGGCTCGAGGTGTGGGGGCAAGGAGTGTGAGGGGCTAGTGGATGTTTGTTCTGCCACAAAACAATTCTTAGCCCACGTTTAGCCTGAGCGGCAATTTCTGCCCAGACCTGGGATGGTAAAGGGGCTGCGGGTTGGGACTGAGGAGCGTCGGCAGAGCTCCGTGGGTACTGGGGGAGCCCAGGGCTGGACTAGCAGGGGCTGCGGGTCGGGATTGAGGGGCATTGGCAGAACCGCCTGGTAACCATGGCCTTCCCTCTTCCCTAAGCTGCGTTGGAGTCCATTCATTCCCAGCTGAGCGAGAAGCCCGGAGCAGGGGGATGGGGGTGGGCGATGGACTCCCGGCTCGCAGGGTGTCAGTGCACCAAGAGACTCCGGGACTGGGGGCCGCCAGCCCCCTGGAGCGACCTGCTCCGCCCCGGCTGAGGGCCCCCAGCCCCTGAGTCTCTTGGTGCAGCTCCTGCTAATTCTTGCTCAGCTGTCCCCACAGACTCATGGGTGAGCCCGGGGGCTGCTTTCTCTCTCTCTCTCCCCCCCGTCTTCTGCCTTGAGTGACAGAGCAGAGGACACGGAGGGGTCAAACGCCTGGATCAATGCTGCTTCAGACGCGCTCAATAGGCCTGCTGCTGGGCGCCGCGCTGACAAAACACCACTGTTATCTAAAAGCGGCCCTGGGTATTACAGATCAGCTGGGGCCATGTGACTTCGCGGCAGCTGTTCGGGCCGAGAGTGTCAGCCTGTGTCCTGTGGGGAGCGGTGTCTGTGTGCCGCTGCTTTGTTAGATAAGCTCCCAGCACTGGCTGGGAAGAATGGGGTTTCCCTGAGCGCCGCTCTCTTTTATACTCCAGGGCGGGCTGCAGAAATTAAACCCAAAGCCCCCGTGCCCCGCAACCCCCCGGCTGACGGAAGCCGGGGGTCACCTGCTGGCCTGCGGTAGCGTAAGCTCTTCGATTCTCTACTCTCTCCTTTGCAGGGAAGGGGCCTGGCTGACCTGGGCTCCAGGCGCTGGATTCATTGTTCTGGGCCTGCCGCTTTCGGAGGGGGCTGCGTTTTGGGAGGAGGGGATGGGAGAAGAGGCCATGCTTTGTGCGCCAGGCACCATGCGATTCCACAGGCCAAGGGGCGGCTGGGCTCGTGGGGAGGGAGGGAGGGTTTCAAAGACTGTCTCGCCTTTGGCTGAAATCCTGGTCTATTTCCCCACCCCACCCACTTCTTGTGGAGCCAAAGGGGGAAGCCCAGTTGCTCGCTCGGTGTCCGATCTCGTGGGTCCCGGCGGGATGGCAAAACCAGAGCTTAGATTCGCTATTTTTGTCGTCTCTGGTTCCCTCCCCTCCCGCTGGATTTTGGGAAAAGCACTGAAAGTCCAGCAGCTCCTGTTCTAGGAGATCTGAGGCCCCAGGCCTTCATCCGAGACCTCTGTGTTTGGGATCCAGCCCCAATCGTCCACCCGCCACTGCCTCTCCCCTTCGGGCAGATCTCCTGCTTTCTTTGGAACCTGGCTGGCAGCAGTTTCTGCCTCTTCCCCCTGCCTCCCCCCATTCCCCTCCCACGGCTGCCTGCGACTTCCCCAAGATGGGCTTGTTCGTAAGGGCGGTCTCCTCCTGGGAGCCCTCAGGGCGAGGGGAGGGTTGGCGCTCGTAAGGTGTGGGGTCAGTTGGGTTTGTAGCAGTATTGGTGTGACAGGCGGGCTCCTTGAGTCTTTCATGCAGTTCTGGGTGGGTGGAAAGGATGGCCCCGTGGGTGGAGCACTGCGGGGGGATTTGGGGGAGGTCTGGGTTTGATTCCTGGCCCCACCACAGATTCCTTGGCCGAGTCGCTTTCCCTAGGTTCCCAGGGAAGTTAGGAACCTCACGAGCTCTGGGGCCCGGGCCCGTCGTCTCTGTCAGATGGGGGCAGCGCGCCTCTCTGGAGGGGGGCGTTGGGAGGGTAACTCAAGTGGGAGACACTGAGATGCCAGAGTGGGAGCGCCCTGTAGCACCCAGAGGGACCAGGGTGGAGGGTGAGCTATGGTGATTGTACAGGGTTGCCCCCTTAGGCTGATCCAAGTTTGGGGGTGCAAGCAGGGGCATCGGCAGGCCAGGAGACAGGAGGCTCCCAGCCCTGCTGGGCAGCCACTGGGCCCAGGCAGCTCCCTTACGAGACGCCCCCATTTCCCCCACTACTGCCTGGGGCTGGCCTGGCTGGGCACTGGGCAGCCGTGACTGATGACCGGGGAGCTGGGAGACTTGGCTTCCACTGTGGGCAACTTTAGGGCAGTCGTGTCCCCTTCCCTGTCCCTCGTCTCCTGGTGCCTTTGCAGAACACTTGGAGGTCTGCGACTGGAAAGCCCCGTGTGGGTGCTGGGGGTGGGTGGCTTCTGGGCTCCCTCTGCCCGCGCCAGGCTGATGACGAGTGACGTCTGCCCCGGCCTCTGTCCCCGCGGGCGGTAACGAGTCTCGGGTGTCTCGGGCGCCTTCTCTCCCTGTGACCTGGATTGTTCTTTTCGTTGTTTCAGGCATGAGCCATGAGCCCAAGTCACCTTCACTAGGAATGCTCTCCACCGCGACCCGGACCACGGCCACCGTCAGCCCCCTGACCCCTTCTCCTCTCAATGGCTCCCTTGTGCCCAATGGCAGCCCGGCGGCCAACAGCTCCTTGTCAGTCCAGTCAGCGCCTTCCTCCAGCTTCGCCGCCGCCCTGCGCAAACTGGCCAAACAGGCAGAGGAACCCAGAGGTAAGAGAGGAGCCGGGAGAGGGGCCCCGGGAAGGGGGGTGCCTGAGACAGACCCCTCGCCCAGCCCCGCTCCCCTGAGATACTCGCCTAGGGCCACAGCTGACCCCAGGCGCTCTCAGCAACTCACTCCAAGGAACCCCCAGGCTTCAGGGCAAAGCCAAGTGTTAGACAGTGGGGGTCAGGCCAGGATTCCCCCGTCCAGTGCCGTGCACAGCACGCACTTTGGGAGGGCGTCGGACATGGCGTGCGGAGATGGCGTTACTCTGCTCTTCCCAAGCACCTTTCAGCCCTGGATCTCAAAGCACTTTCCAAACCTGAATCCCTCCCTTGTGAGGCTAGGTTAAGGGATATACAGGGATCATGTCACCTCATGCTGAAATGCAGCCTTCTCTGGGGTGGAATGTAACGGCTATTTAGATAAGGGTCACCTACTCGGTACTGAAGCGCAGCCACCTCTGGGGCAGAACACAACTGCTGTTACACAAGGATTCCCCCACCCCCATGCAGTCACCCCTCAGATGAAATGCAGCAATTTTTTATACAGGGGTTGCCCACCCAGTGCTGAGATCCAACTGCTGCGGGGCTGGGGATCACCTACCTAGTGCTGAGATGCAGCTGCTTCTTGGGGTGGGTTGCTGCAGCTGTTTAACAGCGCACAGCAATGCTTTTGTGCAGGAGATTGGGACAAAGAGGGAAGAAGCGTTCGTCTCATTGAAGTTGAAGGGGGTTCCTGGATGGGCAGAATGTTACTTGCTGGGGTGAACAGCCCCGCAGCTGTGGTCTCCCAGGGCTCGGGGCCGGGGTTTCGTGCGAGACAGGTCCGGGTGGGCTGCTTGGGGTGACTGCCTTGGAGCGGGAGCCCAGCAGGCTGCGAGCACTCAGGATCAGGCCCTGTGTCTGAGCTCAGTGTCTATCTCCGTGTCTTTGGGACAGAGAGCCCTGTCTTCCCTCGCCCCCCAGGGGATCCACAGATCCTTCAAGGCCGGCAGCGCCGTGGTAGAGGAAGGAGTTACAGCCATAACCCGAGCCTCTGGGCGCCTCCCCGTCATTCAAAGGCAATCCAGGGCCCGCTCTGACACCCTGTTACCTGCCCCTACCCCTCACCCCTTCCTGCTATTAACCCAGATCCAGCGGGAGGCTGGGACAGCTGCGGAGCCCAGCTCTGTGCCCAGGTGGGGGTCTGTGCCCGAGGGCTGGGGGCGCGCCGATCCCAGCTGGGAGGACAAGGTGCAGGGAGAGCCGCGGCTGCTGTTACCGCTCGCTCGTCACACACAGATGACTCTGCTCCGCGGGAAGCTCAGCTCTGAAAGCAGCATCTGCCGTCTAGAGCAGCCAGTGTCAACCGGAGCCTCCCCTCCTGCTGTCCCCGGCCCCGCCGCCCGCCCCCTCTCTTCTGGCTGCGCCGCGGGGAACACAGGAGGCCTGGGCCCCCCGTGCGGCTTCCTCTCGCCGTGGGGCAGTGCCCAGCCCCCCGCGGGGTGGAAGGGGACCTCCGGCGAGCCGTGCGGCGCTCCATGGTGCAGACGGCCGTGCGCCGTGGAGCCCCGGCGTGGCACCGGCCCCGCAGGCTGGGTTTGAAGGCTGTGGGCTGTCGCCGGGCCGGGAAGCTGCCCAAGGGGCTGTGGGAGGTTGTGGTCGTGTGGGATTCACCTTTGCCAGCCCCATTGCTGGCACTGAAGGCTTGGCTGGCAGAACTGTGCCCCCCCGGAAATGCAGCGTATGCTGGCCAGAGCTTAACCCACCTGCCTGAAAGGAATAAGCTAGACGGGCAAATGGGCTTTTCGTGCCAGGCTCCCCGCTCGGCCCTGGGGCGCTGCCAGCACAGCTCCGTCGGGCTGGGGAGTGGCAGCTTTTCCACACCCCGCCCCCACAGCGACGCCGGACCAACTTTGCCATGTCGGCCAAGCCCCAGACGCCTCCTCGTCCCTCTGCCCCAGTCCTTTCCTGGGCCCCGGTGCCCGCCTCTCGCGCCAGCCCAGCCCGCGGCGTCTGATGACGGGGCCTGTTTGCTTGTCTCTGTGCCAGCCTGTTTCTCCCGCAGCCCAAGCGCTCCATAAATCCTGCCAGCCCTAAACCTGTCACATAAACTGTCTGGCAGGCGCCTCTCGCTCGGCAGGGCGGGGGAGCTGGCAGCGGGTGGATTTCTTCCTGACCTCATTGAAGTGTCTCTGAAGGAGCCGCCCCGGCGCCATAAGGGGGCGGTGCTGAGCCTCCCGGTAGTGGTGCCAAGCAGGCGCTCCCTGGCTGTGGGTGGCAGGACAGGCTCCCACGGCGCCGGGGGCTGTTCTTTCGCTGCGACGTGCCGGGTTCGGAGGGGCAGCGTTGGGAGGCAGCACAGCCGGTGTCACTGAGCTCTGGGCGAGGGCTGGGGCTCACCCCGTACCCTGCTGGGCAGCCGTCCCCTGGCTGTGCCTTTCTCCCGCGGGTTCCGTGCAGCGCCGACGGGCCTTAGATTTGGCTCAGAAGCTGCTTCCAGCTTCCCCGCTGGGGTCCGGCCATCGGTGCAGCCCCCTCTCGAGGTGGGGCCCAGCTGCGGGTTTCAGAGCCAGGTCTGGTTGGCCAGCGAGTGTTTGGATCCAGGGGGTTGGGCCTGGGCTGTCTGGAGGTCCCAGTGAGCAGCAGCGCGGATCCAGGGGTGGGGACCCAGGAGAGACCCTGGTAACATTCACTGCGACTGTCCCCAGACTCTAGGGAACAACACTGGGGAGCATGAGATCGGCAGCGCCCCCCCCCCCAGGGTGTCAGTGGATTGTGGGGCACTTCCCCATGCCTCTGCTGTCCCCTCCAGCCCTGCTGCACCCCCTTAGCGCCTCGGAGAAGCCTTCCGCCTCCCCTGCCCTCCTCCCCAAGGAGTGGCTCCTACCCTCCCCAAACTGCCATAGGGCGTGCTCCCTCTGCTGCCTTTCCCGGGGCCTGCCTAGATTGCAGGGACCACATCCCTGTCTGCCCAGTGCCTGGCATGGGATCGGCACTATCCCTGTGTCCAGAAGGCAGCCGCGAGGACAGGACAAAGCGCCGGCAGCGGGGGCCTGCTCCGAGCTAGTGAGAGGCAGAGCCGCAGTGGGAGCGGGTGGTTTTCTCTTACTAGTGATGGGTAGGATTAGCACGAACCGTCCATCGGCCCCCTGCACAGAATCAGTCCGGGGTCCCCTCCCCAAGGGGCTGCGTCTCTTCCCCTGTCTCTTCGGGCTGGGCCTCCAGTGCCCGGATGCTGCAGCTCAAGGGGCCGCGAGGAGGCGACACACAAAACCCCGGGACGGATGCTCGGGGTGGCGGGACGCTGAGGAACAGCTTTGAAGAAGTGTCAGGCTCCATAGGCCGGAGCTGCAGGCCAAACTTACCAAGAGCTCCCCGATTTGCGGGTGCATCTGCTCGTCTCCCCCTCCCGCAAGGTCCCTACTTTGCACATGCAAATGCTGGGGGGTTGCACGGGCCCAGGACTGGCCTGGTCTGCAGCCGTGGCCAGTCTGTGGGAGAGAGGCCCGGGGAGCTGGGACGCGGGACTCACGCTGCGGATGGTGAATACGGGATCCCATGGGGAACGCGCTGCCCCTTGTGGTTGGTGGGAGTTTGCATTATTCGTAGGGCAGTTTCTGTAGCTGGGGTTGGGGCGCTGGGGCCAGGTCCCTCCCTACGGGACAGGCTCAGGATTCTGGAATAAACTTCAGTGATGCCTTGTGTATCCCAGGTCCAGGTGTCAGAGGCACAGGGCTGCAGCCGGGGCAGCGTGGGCAGGAGTCGGGCAATGGGGGAGCCTCAGACCCCATGGCTGCTAGATCAGGTGGGCAGGGTCAGGGGAGGTCTAGCCACCCCGTACCCTCTTGTGGGCTCTGGCGCAGTCACAGCAACTGGGGGCAGGGGCGGGGGCACACACGCTCCATGTGGGGCACACACGCTCCAACCGTCCCTGCAGGCCGGTTACACGGCCGCGGTTTTCCTCATTCTGATAACCCGGAACCACAGGGTTGATTCTCCCTGGCGGTTCCGGCCGCTCCGGTTCTTTGCGGTGCCGGCTGAGCTCTGGCACGGAGTGGCAGCCCGTATTGCCCAGTCGCCTGCTAACCGATCTGCAGAGCTGACCCGGCGCCTGGCCCTGGGTTTTCTAACCACCTTCGAAGCATGGTCGGCGGCCCAGTCTCCCTCCTCTCTGTCTCTGACCCCGCCGCTCCCTTCGAGAGACTCCCCACGGCTGCTCTCCCTGCTGCTTCCGGGGCTCCTGTCTTCCCTCGGCGTGGTGTCTGGAGGGGGCAGTTTAAACCCTCCCTTCAGATGGTGCGATCCAAACGCCATCTCGTTTGCCGTCCCCCGAGAGAAAGCGGCGGGGAGACGCCGGCCTTCCTCCCACCGCGGCTGTCGTGCCGCCATGCTCCAGTGAAGGTTTATTTTGCCGAAGGCTCCTCCGTGCGTTCGCTCACCCGCCAAACCGCCCTGCTAATGACGAAGCCGGCCTGGAGAAATGCACATCTGAATGGATTTCTCTTTCATGGGCTATTTAACGGGAGCCCAGCCAAAGGCGGGAGGAAGCGCAGGTAGGAATTAGAGGAAGAGTGGAGGGCTGGGAGGTCCCAGAGGGTGGCAGGGCTTCCTGATCCCACGCTCCGGGTTCTCATTCCTATAACTCAGTGCCAGGTTTGGAGCCACAGTCTGGGGAGCAAAGACCGGCAGCGGGGGTGCCCCCGCGCCTTGCCTTGCCAGCAGGGATCTGCAGCTCTCCCCTGGAGGGTTCAGCCTGCACGCCGGGCTCTCTGCTGGGGCTGCAATGGGGTGTGCGCTGCGCTTTCCTTTCTGTTCACACCTGCCCGCCAGCGTGCCCAGCTTGTTTCACGCCGGCCAGAGCCCCGGGCCAGGACGTGCGATTCCGGGAGTGGGGCAGGCTGGAGGTGCCCAGCTGAATCCCTCAAAGCAGCGCTCCGGGAATTGAGCCCAGCCGAGCTGGCCGGGCAGTCACTTCGTCATTCCTTTCGCGGGCACTTGCTGTGCCCGGGGTTTCCCTGCGGCTGGCGCCGCGTTGTCCCGCAGGGTGTGTCTAGGAGGACTTGGAATTTCCTCGAGATGAGGGTGCAGGAAGGAGCGTTGGTGGGCATGCATTCCTGGTGTCGCATGTTCTGGAGGGAGGGGCTTGCTAGAGGATGCCACCCAGGACAGCTTTTCTTGGATACTCCCTATGCACGGGAGCCTGGCCTGCCTCCTGCCAGGTCGTTTGGCTCTGGAGCATTGGGTTGGTCCAGCGCTAACGTCCCGGGCACAGCGCGGACAAGGTGGCACCTTGGCATGTCTCGCCCTCATGTCCCCCAGCAATGGCACCCTCAGTTTGCCCACAGAGGCTGTTGCCGCCCTGTGGCACGGCTCTGGAAATCTGACCCACGTTTCCATTGAAAGCCCCTCATCTGGGCAGGGAGCCGCTGTGGCCAAGGGAGCTCAGAGGATTTAAAGGACCTCGTCGTTAAAAGGGAGACCGGGCAACAAGCAAAGTGTGACCCCCTAGCTAAAGGGCAGCCGGTGTGGGACGGTTCCACAGCGATCACACGCCCGCGCCCAGAGAGCTGGGCTCGTCCCATCAGCAGGGAGCAGCAGGACAGACGGACCAGTGCCAGCCTGGCCCCGGGGGGAATGCTCTGCACAGGCCGTGTCCTTTCTGCCATCTGATTCCCTCTCTCCTACTCCGGGCCATTTTTCACCCTCTTTTCTCATTGGGGTTTCCCTCTCTCTGCCAGTTTCTCATCATCTCTTCCAAGCGAAACGGGAGCCTCGGGATCTTCAAACTTCTCAGCCCTGGGGGCTGGAAGTGGTTTGTGCCAGTGGGAATCTCCCCGCAGCGCTCATGGACGGGGCTAGCGGGACAGAGCTCTAGCTTGAGGTCTCTATTTGCTGGTGGCTTGGCCCCTGCTGGGGCGGGGCTGTGCTGTGCTGTGGACCAGATCACCGCCCTGTGACTGTCCCGCCGCTAATGCCATAAGCCTGGTGGCGGTGCCGCGGGAGTGCCCGTGCGCAGGGCTCCTGAGCCAGAGAAGCCGGCTCCCTGGCCTGGCTCGGCTCCCTTTCTCCGCCTGCTAATCCGGGATGAGCGTAGCCAGGTTACGGAGCTAGAGTGTCAATCCTATTAGCCTAGCGCTGGTCGCTGCCCTTCCGTTCGCGCCAGACACCTCTGGGCCGCATGCTGCCAGGGCCAGCCCCGGTCTGGGGAGGAGACGGGCATGGGCAGAGCCCAAGCGCTGGCCCGTCGCACCGCACGGAAACCCTCCTCTGCCTTGGCCATGCCCCTTTGAAGAGCAACGCGTGGACGGCGTTTGTCAATCGCCAGGCCCCCTCCTTCTGCGGCACAGTGTCTCCCGTCCGCCCATTTGGCAGCCCATCTGCTTTACTCGGGCGGGGAGGGAGGGGGCACTCAACAATGGCGCATCATTTGCTGCTGCCAGCAGAATTTCTCATGGGGAAGGGAGTGAAAAATGCAGACAAGCTTCAATCTGGCTGCTCGGGGCTGTGTCTTGCAATGGGGGAAGGGAGGGAGCTGTGGGCTGCTGGTGAGGGGTGGGGGGGAATCTCTGTGCCCGGTCGTTTCCACTGGCTGGCCAGTGCCAAGAGGAAAATCTCCCAGGGGACGCTCCTGCCCACACAGGGGGCCGGGAATGGGGTGCCAGGATTACATCAAGCGGCCGATTGGCCTCTGAAATGTGGAGGATCACCATGGCAGAGGATGGGTTAATAATTACAGTGGAAATTGCCCAGCCGTCTGGAAGAGAACGTGAATCACACGTGGATTCCACCTGGCACAATAGGAGCTGGTCTGTGGGTCAGCGCCCCTCCCATCCCCCACCCACACACAAAGTGAAGAAGCCATTTGTAAAATGCTCTAGATCCCTTCGCCCCGTCCTCCTCCTCTATCTCGTTCTCCTCAGCCCCGTCTCGCTGCTTAGGCATCAAAAGCAACATTAGTGGGGTCTGATATTGGTTTCCGGAGGCTTACAGTTTTCTCTCACGCGCCAGTCATCCTCACCCGCGCCGTCGTTTCCCTTTGCCGCGGTGTCCAAAGATCTGCGCCAGCCAATCGGGTTCCTAACGAAAAGCTGCGCATTTTCTCTGTTGATTTAGATTTAACGGCGGCCTAATTCGATTGCAAAATCCTTCCCCGTTTTCAGATTTCCCCGCCTGCCTGGGTCTGCGTGATGGCTCATCTCCTAGATATATAATAGATGAGATTATCTATCTCGGGAGGCTTTGGGCGGGAGGTGAAGGGGATTGTGTAGAGCAGGAATGTGGCATTAGGAAGAGCTAGGGGTACAAAGAGCACCGTGCGCCAATGGGCCTTTGACAAGCGGAGGCAGATTGGTACGTTTCCCTCCTGTCGCTCTAGAGGCTGTGGGAGGGGGATGCACTGGTCTCCCGTCTCCGGAGAGCTCGGTTCAGTTGTCAGATCGCTGGAGAAATGAATTCGAGGGGCTCGGGCCCCAGCAGGTGTGGCGGAAGGTCCCTAAAAGTGTGGGAGAGGGCACCAGAGCCTGAACTGTGGCCCCGCCTCCTGTGCCGCCCCTTCTCACACCGCCCCTTCTCCCAGAGCCCCCCATCCTGGCACCAACCTTTCCCCCAAGGCCTGGTCCCTCCTCCATCCAAGACCCCGCCCCCCCTGCTTGCTTGTCTCCACCATGGCGCCCCCCCCAGATTCCGGCATCCCTGGCCCCCCCCGACAGATGTTTATTCACATCGATGTTTATTCACATCGTGAAGCCACCTCCTGGTTCTGAGCTGGAGCGTTTTCTTCTCTGGGAGGCCGGGCCTGGGGCGCTGGGGCACTGCAGGGCAGGGCTGGTTCATTGGAGGAGCGAGGGCGGCTGTCTTGGGCCTGGCAGGACTGGTGCATTGGAGGAGCGAGGGCGGCTGTCTTGGGCCTGGCAGGGCTGGTGCATTGGAGGAGCGAGGGCGGCTGTCTTGGGCCTGGCAGGGCTGGTGCATTGGGAGAGCGAGGGCGGCTGTCTTGCAGGTCTCTGGCTGGAGCCAACGCTGCTCGTTCCTCACTTTCATGGGCACCAAAGTCACCCGCCAAGTTTCCCCAGAAGCCCGCTCCCCAGTCCCAGTACAAGGAGCTCTGTGTGCCAGGTCTAGCCCCCCTGCTCCCTATTCAGCTGGAATAGCCACTGAAGCCTTTTGCGTAGGATTTTCTCTCTCCTAGTCAATGGCTTGGCTCAAGCTGAAACACAACTTTAAGGGGAAAACAAGAGCTAACCAGGGGCACCGTGCCCGGTGGGGATTAAAGCGACATGGTTTCTCTTGCAATTTCTTTCTCTCTCATCTCTAAGGAAGAGGCCAGGCAGGCTCAGAAGCTGTGGGAAAAGGCTTGCGTGTGTGTGTGTGTGAGCCAGCCACGCCGGGAGCCAGCCGCATCCAGAGACAGGGAGCTGCTTAACATCGTTACTGATATCAAATGGATGTTAATTGAGTTCCGGGCGCTTGGAGATTCAGCGCAGAGTTCAAAGTCATTTTTTTCCCTCCTCGTTGGTGTTGCGTGAATCTGTTAAAGGGATATGAACCTCCAGGAAGGAAGGGTCTGTCATGGGAACTGGAGGGACATGTCAGAGCTCTGGGTGTGTGTCCAGGCCAGAGAGCTACACCGCTCTGGTGGGTGGGACGTTGGCCTGCGACTCAGGAGCCCTGGGATCTGGTGACCTGCTCTCTCTTTTCCCTCTGCTGAGATTGTAAGGTGGCTGGGCAGTGACTATGTGTTTGTGCAGCTCCTGGCGCAGCAGGGGCCGGGTCTCAGCTGGAACCTCTGGGTGTTACTGTAACACAGATGATCAGCCTCAGAGCTGAGCCTCAGGGCCTGGGCTGTGTAGAGCCGCCCCCACGCTGCTGCTGTTCTCCAGGATAGAGACCGCCCAGTCCATCCTCACTGCATTGCTGAGAGTAAAGCTGGCCAGGGATCTGTGCTCGGGGAGGCTGGGTACGGAGCAGGGTTCTGGATGCTCACCAGAATGGAGCTGGCTGGAGACAGGGCCTGGCTTGGATCCCAGTCTCCCTGGTGTGAACCCTGAGGGGCCACGCTGGCCACTGGGGGCTTGTGCCTCTTTTACAGGGCGTCGCTGCGATCAGAATCTGGCCCAGTGTGCTCCTCAGGCTGGGCCGGTTTCCAGCCTCTCCCAGTCCCAGTGAAATGCTGCTGGGTTCTTGTAGGGGCCTGCTTGTCCGTTGCTGTTTCTGCTGCATTTTAAGGCCCGACCCTGTTGGGTGCTAAGCACCCGCGCTTCCCTGGAGCGTGCGCTGCCATGTGTCTGGCCTGGAAGGAACAGCCTGGGGAGTCACTCTGGCTGGTTAGGTGTGGGTTACGCTAGTGTGGTCTCAGTGTGCCGCTTAAGGCTTTGCCTACACAGCCCCCTTGTGCTCCCCGCTACAGCTTCCCGTGGGGCAGGACAAGCCGATCCCATGTGGGCCCAGCGCTCCCTCACCTTTAGACTGCAGGTTCCCACGGACCCCTGCAGCGTCTCCGTCCTTGCGAGGACCGTGGGGCGTGAGGATGCAGCCGGCGCAGTGCACAACGGAGCCCCCAAAGTACCACGCTCCTCATGCACAGCCAGAACACAGCATGGAGAACTTTGTCTTTCCCGGAGGGCTGGACCGGCCCTGCTGGGCTCTAAGCCTGGCCCATGTCAAACCCGCTGCATTAGGAGCTGACCCAGTGGGCTTTGGCTCAGGCCCCTCCCCGCCGAAGCCATCCCTTCACTGCAGAGTTAACCCAGGCTCTTCCCCGGGTGTTACCCCAACCCACCCCCCTCGGCCGGGCTTGGGGGTTTGGCTAGCTGGGGGTATAGGCGAGACCTGGGCTGGTACCCGCCCACTGCAGAGACGACACCGGCTAAATCCCTCTTGAATGCCGATAGCCCTGCAGTGCCTTCCCCCGTGTGCCCGGCCAGAGAGATGAGTTCTCCCCCAGCTCGCTGGCAAAGGTTCAGCTCACGGCTGTGCTGGGAACTGGGCGATGTGCCCCCAGAAGCCCTAGCAACATTCACAGGTGAGCGCAGCACCAGTGCGGACGCCATAAGCCAAGTGAGGCTTTGCAGGGGGGCTGTTCTCACCCAGGCAAGGCCAACCAAGCGCCCAGACCAGGGTGTCGATCGGAGCTCTAGTGGTCTATTCTACAGAGAGTTCAACAGGAGCGTGAGAAAGTTAAGGACTTGCCCCAGGTGGGCATGAACCCAGGTGTCCTGATTCCCAGGCCCTTGCTTTATCCACGTAAGAAGCTGGAAAAAGAGCGCGTCTTCAGTGAGCCGCGTTACTTGCTGGCAGAAGGTGACTAGTTTTGCCTTTAATGCGAATGCTCCTAGCTGTGGTTGGCTTTGCTAGAGGGGAAAGACACTGGATGGCTTTGCCGAGTGAGTCATTCATAACTCGGACCTTTGCAGGGTCCCCGACGCCTTTCTTGGCTGGACAGAAATCTGCATCTTTTCTTGCCTAATCAAGGAGCAAATTTATTCCGAGAGAGAGGCGCAAAGAAATCCCCAAAGCTCCTCAGCCGATTGTGGGCTTCGCTGGTTCAGATCTCTGGTTTTTTCTCCTTCTGCAGGGTCTCAGCTGTTAATTACATTTGCCTGTCAGCCTGGCTGCTAATCTGCTATCACTGAGCGGAAAGCAGGAGGTCAGACAACAAAGGTGACACCGTCACACTGTGCATCTTGTCACCTCCAATCCAGATTAGTTTCATTGACTAACTCCTGGCTGAATAGCACCAGTTAATTATAACGATCACAAACCCTCCCGTTTAAAGCCACACAGCGAGAATTAAGGTTCTGAAGTAAGACTTTAGCTTCATTAATTGCCCGGCTCATTGTGGCGGTATTGATTGTTAACGCTATCGCGTGGTGAGTAATGGCTTCCCAGCTCAGAGGGGATTAGGTGCTAATTGTTGTTGGCCTTGCGCTGACAAGACAGACCTCAGAGGATGTCAAATCCGTATCGGCCGCCTCCTTTGTCATGGGCAGCCTTTCTCTCCCAAAGCGACTCAGGAATAATTAATAGGGCTCGGCCACTAATAACGCCTCTCCGCACACCGCCATTGGGTAGGATTCGTCCGCCACTCACCCCTTCATTCCCCCATCCCCAAGCCTGCCCGGATAGCCATGCCGGGCCCACGTGCACTGGGGGAGTCGGACCGAGTTGCGGAGCCTTTCACCTCTGTGTCACCCGGTTTGTATCCAGCCCAGGCCAGCCGGGACACCTGCTGTCCGACAGCAGCCTCCGTCTCCTTCCCGCTGGGGATACAGCTAAACCCACTCTCAGGATTGGTGCTAGTTAGCAAACTGTGACGAAAATGGACGCAGCGTCATTGACGTTGTTGGCCTATTTCCCCCAGCAGAGAATTTGGCCCCTGGTTGACTGGCTGAGCCGAGGAGCCAAGGACTGAATGGTCACCAGAAGTGGTCCCCGTAGAGCGACGTGGGGTCACTGCAGCCCACGCTGCTCCGGCTTCTGTCTCCACGGCCATACAGTGGACATCTTTCAGGAGCACAAAATTCACAGAGCCTGGCCTGGCCTTGCTCCTTTTTACATGCGAGCAGGTTGCAGTGAAGCACACGATGAGCTCTGCGTGCCCTAGTTAGCATCCCATTTGTATTTCTGTCCCAGCCTTTCTCTTCTCTATGCATTGCTCTCGGTACTTTCATTCCATTTCGGAGGTTTTATTTTTCCCTTGCAAATATCACCGGCATCCCCGGGGTGGGTATAATTTAAAATACAGATGTATTATGCAAATAATGCCGGAGCCTTGCCCAAGGGTTACACAGAGCGACTCGATTTATCCCAGTGCCTGCATCTGCGAGTGCTGGTGCTCACTCAAGAGTAACTTTTGCAGCCTCGACTGCAAGTGTTGGCTAATTTCTCTTGAAAGAAAGCGGTCACCCTCCCGGGTCATGGTGCCCCTGCTTGCATGCAGCGGCAGGCGTCCTCGGCAGCGGGTGCTGGCACCATGCAAACGGCACCCTTTTGCGCATGCTTGGCATCCCTGATCCCCCTTTCCCGACTCCAGCACCAGAGACGAATGTCCATGCCGCTCAAAGTTAGCCAAGCTCAGGGCTGGAAAAATTCTCACATTGGCTCAGTGCTGGAATGTCAGGACTTTGCATTAGGCGTCTGTAGCTGCCCCAGCTTTGCCTGCGTGGGGGGTGGCGTGCTGTAGACTGGGTGCCCCTGGAAAGGACACACGTCCTCATACGGCATGTATTCAGCCACACGGAGTTACTGAGTTAAATAGCGTAGCAGGGTTTTAAAAGGGACTGGAATGCTTTCTGAGCAGCGATAAAGCTTGCAATTCTCTGTGTTAATCTAATCTCCATGCTTCAGGGCATGGGATGATCACTGTGGAGGTCAGGAAGGAATGAGTTTCCTCTTTTACCTAGTATGGCATTGCTAGCTGGGTTTGTTGTGAGGAGCGGGGGGGTTTGCCGCAGTCATAATCCCTTGCAGGAGGGTCAGCAGGGGAGCGGAGGGGCTGACTTGGAGAGCCAAATCTGAAATGACTGCCCCACCATATTTGTAAATTACTGCAGCCTGCTGCTGAGCTCTTGTCGCTCCGCTGGAGAGGGCATGGAAGCCGGCTCAGTTATCCTTGCTGAGATTTGAACCGAGGATCTTCATCTCCGAAAGCAGCATCTTCGACTCCCAAAGCACAAGAGTAACTCAGTGAGCGGCTCACGACAGTAGCACCCGCGACCTCTCATGGCCCCGTGGCAGATTAGACATGGCACCGGAGGACACCGAAGGGCTGCGGAGAGAACTGGGAGGCACATTTTAGCCTCTCCGTTGGCCGTGCGAGAGAACTGCCTTGAGCATGGTGCTCGGGGAATGGAGCGTTTGCAGGGGCTCTGGAGAAAGAGCCCACGGTCCGGAGCAAAGGCTGTTAGGGGAGATATTCCCCTCTGCTGTCACCACCCCAGCCGGCTGTTCCTTCCCAGGACTGGCGCCGCGGGCTGCTCACTGGGGAGATGTGTGATGTGAGGCTGCCCAGACACAGCCGCATCATGGAGCAGCCCTGGTGACCCCTGTGTGTTTGAGAGCTGATTTTTCCAAGCGCTCTCAAGCCCCCACGACTGGGCAGAGGGCCTTGAAAATCCCTCCACCGCATCGGGGCTTGGGGCTGTAAAACCAGGGTCATTTGGATGCAGTAGGTCGGGCACTCCAGCCTTCCCATCCCCCCAGCAACGGACCTGCTTCCCAACTGTGCCTAGCCCTGGGGGAGAGGACGAGGGGCAGAATCCTCAGGCAGCGGCCCCTGCCGGGGAGGCAGGAGGGGAGTGTTGCCGAGCTATTCCCAGGGGACTGACAAGAGAGGATCCATTTCGGGCCATTTAAGCTGCGTGTGGCAAAGCCTTTTAACGCTAAGAGGATGCTCCCTAATGAGAAGCGAATGGCTGCCCGGCACATCACTCACAGACAGCGCCGCGTGCTGAATAAAGGGGGATTGAATTATAAATAAACAGCTAATGGCTTTTTTGATGCCTCTGACCCCTTTCAGCGGCAGCACATCTCCCGCCCGTTCATCCTGCTCCCCACGGAGCCTCTCTCGCCGTGGGCCGGGAGCCAGCTTTGGTGGGCTGGGCAGGAGTGACGGGCTCTTATTAAGAGCACCAGCCATCAAGACTCATTGCCATGATATACATTATGCCCTGACTGTGGTGGAGTGCCTCCGCCACAACAATGCGGCCACCTCTGGGGTGAAGCACAACAGCCATTCGGGCAGCCCAGAGCAAAGGGTCATTAGTCTAAGCCAAGCAAAGTAGAGCCTGTTTGAAAACAAACATGGCTTCTGCGTCCTTTGGCTGCTGGATCTTCTGGTGGGGGGTCGGGGAAGAGGGGTGTTAATAGGTCCTCAGACATGCACAGTAAATCTGCTGCACGGATCCCTTTTTAGCCCCCTGGGAGATTTACCCACCTTGCTGCTACAAACCTCTCCCCCGCAACAGGTGCTCTTGTGCCACTGGTGTCTGTACCGCTTCCAGAGTGACATGGGATGTAAGGGTGTGTGGAACTATAATGATGCCGGAAAATTGCCCTGGGTAGACAAGTCCTGAGGTTGCTTTCATCCATCTCCCCCCGTCCC
>ML677343.1:30073905-30152105 GCA_007922305.1 Dermatemys mawii | reverse complement strand
GGGATCTTCCTCCGTCTCCCCCCGTCCCGCCCCTCCGGGATCTTCCTCCGTCTCCCCCTGTCCCTCCCCTCCGGGATGGCAAAGATCCGCTCAGCCCAGCATGGGGGTTCTCTGCCTTGTTGGGGCAGAGCTGCTGCCTGCTGGGAGTCTCCCCCACACAGCGGCATTGCGATGCGGGGGTGTCTTGTGCTGGTCTCTGTGGGGCCTGGGTTCTACCGGCCCTGGGATTCACCCAGCATTTTATTCGGAGGCCTGTTTGATGAGAGAGAGGTCCCCGCCTGGCCCTTTTCCCTCCTGCCCTAGAGCTGGCTTGGTGATTATATTCTCTGGACCACCAGGCAAGGCTCCAGTGGTGGCCACGACACTGGACTAGGATAGCTGGTGGCCCTCATAGTACTCGGAGGGCCTTTCCTCCCCTCGCTCCAGGCTCAATCCCCAGGGCAGTCAGTGGCCGTTGTGGGTGTGAAGTAGCTCACAGGAATCCCTCAGCACCGCGCAGATGGGGCCTTCGTGATGTGCTCTTGGATGCTCCTGTTCAGAGAGGTCAGTGGCTCTGATGTGATCCGCTCGCCCAGTTTGTCGTCTCTGACTCGGCTAATGGTGCCCCAAACCCACAGCCTGGCGCCCCAGGGAAAAGGCTGTTGTCAATGAGGTATAATGGGTGACGTTGTCAATGAGGTGTAATGGGTGTGTGAAAGGTTTCCCTTCTGATCCCCTCTCTTGGTTTCTTTAAAGGGTCTTCGATAAGCAGCGAGTCTTCCCCCGTCTCCTCGCCAGCCACCAACCACAGCTCCCCTGCCAGCACGCCCAAGCGAGGATCCATGGGCCCCATCATCGTTCCCCCTGGGGGGCACAGTGTGCCTAGCACGCCCCCCGTGGTGACCATCGCCCCGACGAAAACAGTGAATGGGGTCTGGAGAAGCGAAGGCAGACAGGTAACATGTGTGTGTGTGTGTGTGTGTGTGTTTACATGCACACGCTTGAATCGTCTGAGGGACAGACACTCTCCTGCTTCAGGGCATAAACTGGCCTCTAACTTTTGGGGTCAGGAGGGAATTCTTCCTGCAGGCAGGTTTGTCCCATCAGTGCAGGCATCTTACACCTTCCTCCAAAGCAACCGGCCCCATGGGATGCCAGAGTCCAGGGGCCAGAGATCTGACCTGGTGCAGCAGTTCCTTATCCAGTGCCACAAGAATGTGTTGACTCTCCGCAGGGGTGTGTGCCGTGTATGCCAACTCAGAGGACAAAGCCACATGTGTGCACAGCGCTGTTTGCTTTGTGTGTGTAGCTGATACCGTGCACAGAAGGAGACTGGTGGGAACTTTGCTCTCAAGCCAAATGTTTTTGGTTCCAGTGCCCAGGGTGATAGAAGGTGGTGGGAGCGGGGCAGCCTTTGTCTCTAATCTCCATGCAGCCTGCAGTAAATATACACCCGCCAAGCAGCCCCTAGCCCTGTAGCTCCCGGCACCCCAACCCTACTTGGTTTGTCCTGGGCTTCCCTTCCTGTCTCTCCCCCCCGGCCCCGTGCCCAGGCTACAAGCTGGGTAGGAAGCGCTTGCTAATTAAGAATCATCGTTAGTGGTTCTCCTCGCCTGTATTTTACGGCGGGTTCCCGGAGGGATTACACCACTTGGAAATACTAATTAAAGCACAAAGACGAGAGGGGAAGGAAAGCAAAACTCTTGGTGCTTCTAGGGACGCACGCGCTAATCCCAGCTGAGATCCCACAAAGCCGAACCCTCTGCCAATGCTTTGGGAGGGGCAGGGGGCCCGCAGTGCCTTCTCTCAGCCTTCCCCCTCTCGGCTGCTGACTCGATTTTTCCCCTCCTAGTTGGCTGCCTCGTAAGAAGTGACCTTTTTAAAGTACAGGTTACCAGGTCTGGTTTCTCGTCTTGCGTAGCCGCGTCCCACCTGGAGACGGGGAGGTAATTACCTCATGCACAATAGGCTTTAATGCACTAGGATGGTAAAGGAGAGAAGAAGCCATTCCTTCTCCTGATCCACCCCTGCCCTTTGCACAGCTCACGTGAGGGGACGGCTGTGTACAAATCCCTTAGGGCCACGGCCTTGCAAGCCAGTCTGTGCAGCGCAGCCCCTGGGCGGAGCAGGGCTGGAGCCGGTGGAAGTGTGCGCCGTTGCAGAGGTCCAGGCAGATCAGTGTGAAGCTTTGGCCCTTATAGCTGTATGACTCAGTTTCCAGAGCTGTAACGCGGTGGTGCCAGGGGGCTGGCAGAGGGGCAGTAGTTAATGGTTGCTAAGCGTGAGCCGGAAGGTGGTGTCACACTCACAGCCCCCCGGAGAGGAGGGGCGGGGCAGGGCGAATCCTCTTTGTCCGTAGAGAGGGCCAGAGAGGCTGAGTGACTTGCCCCAGGTTGCACAGGCACTCTGTGATGGAGCAATCCCAGCTTGGCACCCTATCCGCTGGGAGAGAGAAGTGATAGTGATATGTAGCACGTCTCATCTGGAGCCCTCAACATGCTTTACAAGGGAAAGCAGGTATCCTCAAGCCCATTTTGCAGATGGGGAAACTGAGGCTCAGAGAAGTGATTTTTCTCCAGGGTCATGCAGTGAGTCAGGAATCGATCCCACTCCCTCATCTCTGCCCGCCCCATCTTCCATCATCACTCCTGCAGTGGCAACTGACCTGTAGGGAGATGGTTTCAGACTGAGCCGTAGGGGACACGTGCTTTACAGGGCAAGGAGGTTCTGGGGGAGCAGACAGATAGCCAGGACCCAGCCTTCACGCCGTGACCCGCCCCTGAGATCCCCTGGGACTCTGCCTCCATGAATACTGCCTCGCCTGGGCACTGTGTCCCTTCCCCTCCCCAGCTCCTGGGTCTCGTATCGCTGCCCCAATCCCAAATCCTAAGTCCTCCTCTCTGCAAGGCCATCTGGCTTTGGGGTGGAGGTGGGATATTCCTGCCTGCACCCACCTCCCGCTGGGATCAGTGACCCACCCCCTGTGCCAAAAGCCATGGGTGTGGGTGGGGCTCTCCCTGCACCCCAGTGCTTCCCAATGAGCTGCACAGCCGGGCCGGGTGAGAGCACTGGGGACTGCCGTCGCTCTCCCCGCTGGGTCCCATGACCCCGGGGTCAGTGCGCTGCGCGGATCCCTCTGCCCCTGCTCTAAGCTGGGGGCAAGCTACAGCATAGCCCAGGGACACCAGCGCTTGGGAGCCTGTTTCTCTAGTCTAGGGTCTCCGAGAGGGTAGGGGCCTCCCGAGGGGGAGTGGACACCATCTCTAGAGGGGGAGCCAGCATCTCCATGCCCGGGGCAGGGAAAGGGCCCTTCCCCCATTCTCCGCGCATCACCCCAAATGCAATGGGGAAGAGGCCGGGCCATGCCAGCGGAGACTCAGTCCTTCCCTTGACTCTTCCCTGCAGAGGGACGGCTCAGAGCTCCCCCAGCCTGTTGGCGTCCCAGTGCCCTATTGTCCCTGTCCTCGCAGCCGAGGAAGTCCCAACGCCTCCCTCCATGTCCAAGAGCTCCGGCCGCTTGCAAAGCATCCAGTGCCCTGGGAGATGGGGCTGGGACAGAGCTGCTTCAGCGATTCATTGCTGCAGCGCTCAATGAACCACTAATGCAGCTGGGAGGGAGCCGGGACTGGATTAACAGATGATATATGGCCCTTCAGTCCCCGCACAAAGACTCAATTGAGGGTTTAATCCTCTCTTTGCCGAGCGGAGGAGACAGAGGGAAATAACTTCATGAAGTTAGAGGGGTGAGTCACTCGCATCAGCAATGCAGGAATCAGAATCGGGAGCTGAGCAGCCGATCCATCAGCAGCTGCTTCGCCTGGGTTACCGAGATTTCGCCGGTAATGGGGAGCCTTTGAAAGGCCACATTAAATGAAGAATCGTCTATTTTAAACCTAATAGGGCCTGTCCTGCCTTCTCACTGGCGGAGATCACTCACTAATGGCCAGGGAATGATGGATTTCATCATCACAGCCGCCGCGCCAAGACAGCAAATCAAACCCGGCCATCCGGTGCCGCTCTGAGCCCTGGGAAGCTGCCGTGGGGTGCCGTGGCCGTGGTGAGGAGGCACTGCCGCTACCTTCTGGTGGCAGTGCTGTGTTTGAGGGAGTGTCGCCAATCCGGCCGCCCTGTTTGCGCCGGGGCAGGATGTGTCTGACTCGGGACCCAGGGATATTCTCATTTGTCTTTGCTCTCCTCTCTCTGCCCCACACTGGGCGCAGGCCCTGAGGAAGCAAAGTTCCACCACTCCTCCTCCTCCTCCTCCTCCACTGGGAAAGAATTGCCCAGCTTCTCCTGCCGGAGCAGGGCAACCCCACGCGCTGCCAGGGTCCTTGCTAAGGTGGCCTGGGTAATAACTACAGCGGAGTTACTCCTCTCATCCATCTGTCCTACCCAGCAGCTGTCAGCCCCTTCCAGGCAGGGCATCACCTCCCATCAACCCCACATCTACCCGGGACCCTGCTCCTTTTCTGTCATATAGGAAGAGCAGGGATGTTAGAAGACCCTGATTCCTGTTTGTGTCCCCTTTGGGGGTCCCAACCCTCAGGTTGAGAACCCTATCTATCAATCAATCTATCTATACATTCATCCTCATATACCACATCTATCTATCTATCTCCATATACCCCCTCCATCCATCCATCTGTCTATCTATCTATCTTATTCCTAAGACGGCTGCCACCCCAGATCCTATCCCCTGGGGTACCCTCTGTTCCCCCTGCTCTCTGCCTGGCTGAGCCCATACCAGGGTATGGGCCTTCCGGGCGGCGTTTGTTTCTGAACGGATTATTGCTAAGGGTCGGCAGTGTGTGCAATCAGTGTCCTTCCTCTCGGGTCAGGACAGACAAGGAGAGGGGAGTGACCGGTTTGTTCTGCCAGGCACAATAGGCTGGGTGGGAGTTTTCCCTTCTCCCTCCCTCCCGGGCCCTGCCCCGCTGTCACCGATCCCCACCTTAGCCCCCTCCTCAGACCCCGCAACGCGCTGATCGGGTTTTGATGTAAGGAGACGACAACCTTAGTCCTGTATTAGGTACAGAGATCAGTCCTGCATTATAACTGGATGAGCCGGGGGTGCCTGCTGCCTGAGAGGGGTGTGTTGCTGGCGGCTTGCCCGCAGGGCTCGCTTTCCTGGGCCCTCGTGCAATGCCTGACTAACCTGTTTGTTTGATGGCCGTTATCAAAGGCCTGCTGGATTTATCCTTGCTGGGCTGTTTCAAGCTCCAGAGGCGTCTGTATCCTCCCTGGATGATTAATGGTGCTGGAGAACAAAGCTGCCTGTAAATCTAAAGGCAGGTGACATGCGGGCCTGCTGCTAGGTCTCCTCCCTCCCGCTCGCTCGCCTGCTTTATCTCCACCCCGGGCTTGATGGGCAGGGAGCTACACAGAGACACGCACACCCGTCGTGGGCCCCTTCCTGCTCCTCCTGATCGGGGCCTTTCTCCGAGCAGCCCAGAGTTGCTGGGGTGTCGTCAGTGGCGTTGTGCCCTTTGACTCGCGTTCCTCTCCCCGATGCCCTCGTTCCACATGGCCCGTCCTCTCCAGCGCCACGGCCGATGTGTTTTGTTCCAGTCGAGTTGCCCCGACCCCTCCGGTCCAGTCAAATCAGACCGCGCCTTCTGGAGAAGGTCAGAGGTGGCCCACTGGGTGCAAAAGAGGCTGAACGTCGGGGTCCGGGTGCCTACGAGGCGCAGCGAGTGAACAGATGTTCCTGCTCATTAAAAATTCCCATCACCGGGTCCCATCTCTTTCAATTAATTATGGCCGATGTGTCTTCTGAAGAGATTATGAAGTCTTGAGGAGCCATCAGCTGCCGGCAGAGTGTGTGCGGTGGTGTTTAGTAAATACACTTGACTGATGAAGGCAGTTCCCCCGACGGTGCGGCACAGCCTGGCCCAGTGCTGTTTAAATCTTATCCGCTGTGTGTTCCAGGATGTCACTATCTGGGGATATGAAGATGGATGGGCCACCGTAAGAAGGGCAGACTATGCAAAACAATGCACCCGCCGTCTCCCTGGGAGATAAATTCCAGACAGGAGGAACGGCTGGCTCCGGTATCAAACCGCCTTCCCCTGCAGGGGGATGAGCACCTCCAGCATACAGGCAAGGTCCGTGGTCAGCGGGATGCATGGACTGCCGCCATGGGAACGGGCAGGGTGCTGGTACCCACGGAGCGCTCAGCTGACTTCCAAAAGGTCTGAGAGCAGCCTGCAGGAGGCGCTCTTCCCCTTGCAGGATCTGTGGCATCGGCTGGCATCGTCCCCGCTGGCACCCTCCACTCCCCTCACAGCGAGTCCATAGTCCTCCCTCTCACAGCCCGTTCACTCTGCTCCTCCATGCGGTTTCTTTCTTTTCTCCTCCATGACCGTTGCCGTCCCTCATCACGGTTTAGGAAATGAGTAGCCCACGTCCGCCTCCAGGACAGATTTGCGGGAGCTCTGAAAGCTCCCGACCGAAGGATGTTTTGTCAGAGCCGAAGGCCTCGCATGGGGGGGTTTGTATGGGGTGGCGCTGGCATCCATGTAAGCGCTGTGGGAGAGCCAGGTTTGGAGAGGGGCAAATCTGCAGCACAAGAAGGGGCTGACAGAGCAGGACTCCCTGAAACAGCAGGATTGTTTAAGTGGAGCAGGGCAAGGGAGAGGAACACAACAATGGCCAAAGGGCCACCAGAATAGTTAGCAATCTGGTAGCCAACATAGGGTGCTGCTGTGACCACATCATAGGGTCCAAAAGAGGGCAGGGCAGCCCCACCTGATGATGTAAAATAAAATTCTAGTCCAGCTGAGAATCCCATTGCCCAATAATACATGTGGGCTACAGTCCTTGTACTGTCCTTGGGTAGCCCATTGGGCTCTAAACGGAGAGGTTTGTATTAGAAAGTTGTCCACAGTCCCTGTAAGGCATTGCAAACGGAAAGGGCTCCCTGCGCAGCCCCCAGCCCCTCCATCTGCGGGGAGAAATCCTCAGAGCAGCTGGCGGGAAAGAGGCAGGTGGGGACTCCCAGGTTTTGTCCTGCAGGGGACGGAGTTCACTGCTCTTAGAGTCAGAGATTGCAAAGCCAGGAAGGATCCTGGTGGTCATCTAGCCTGACCCCCTGTACAGCACAGGCGAGATCCCGGCCCTCTCCCCATCAGTCCTAGAGCAGAACTTTTAGAAGAAACATCCCAGCTCAGTTTTAAAATCCTCAGTGAGGGGGAATCCACCGCGGCCCTTGAGAAACTGGTTCGTTACCCTCACTGTTAAAAACGGGCACCTTGTTTTCAAAAGCAGCCCGGTGCCTAGTCCTGGTCAGGAAGGGGTTAACAGGATGAATTACTTAGGCTGAGTTTGTCTTGTGATCCCTTCTGGCCACAGTTTGGCAATTAAACGGGACTCTCCGGCAAGGAGAGGGTTAAGGCTTTGATGGCAGTGTTAACTGTTTCCTTTCCGGAGCGGGGCAGCTGTCTGAGCCCCCAGTGAAAGGGCTGGGGGGATAGCGGTTGACCCGTGTTTCTTAATGAAGCGGCTCTGGAAAGGCTCAGAAGACCCAACACCGGGAGGGGTGGGAGAGGGGCCTGAGTGCAGCGCTTGAACTCTGATTTGACTTCTTTTGACATCTCTGAACGGCTTTTCTGCCTCAGCACATAGCCAGGCCGGCCTCTCCCGTGGAGCCATTTGAAGGTTTTATCCCTTCCGAGGGGCTGGGGAGAGCCAGAGCACGGCACTTGGCTCCCCGCCAGGGCAACGCACGTTCAACGGGCCTGAGCAACATGCGGGCTCAGCAAAAATCACATTGCTGACATCTAAGATCGCATGTTCCCGGCCGGGAGCCGCGCTGGGTCAGCGCTCGGGGGCTGGGAGCCAGCGCTGGAGCATGGCAGCCCCTCGGGAGGGGAAACGGTTTGCGGAATGGGATTTCCTTCCAAATCCAAACACGGCGTAAGCCATCAAACAAGGCCTGTCAGCCAGAAAAGCCCATTGGGGGTTAATATTTGATCATCCAATGGTGTGTGGGGTGAAGGTTATAGAGGTGAAGTCTCCCCGCCCTCTCCCTGGGCTTCCTGCATCGGCCACCCTGCCTGCAGGAAGCTCGTTAAGAGGACAGGATCTGTCCTTTGGCATGGGGGCCCCGGGCGTGCAGTAGTTAGAGCAATGGATTGACACTCAGGAGACCGGCACTGAATTCCCAGCTCTGCTGCTTGAGCAGATCCCTCTTTGTGCCTCTCTGTCTCCTGCACTTGGGCAGTTTGGAGCGTGGGCTCTTCACAGCAGGGTTTTAGAGCTGCGAGGAGCCCCAGCCATGGCCCTGTCCAAACACAGAACAGAACGAGGCTCCCTGCCCCAATGGCGGGAGGATGTTTTTGTGCTGCTGTTTCTTTGGATGATTTTAGTGAAAGCAGCTTTTCCCCTTCACTGCGGCGTAACCATTCCCCCAGCGGGTCTGGAACCCACCCGATCTGGGTGCTATCTGGCAGCTTCCAAATGCATTGGCTGTATTCTCTCCCCCTTCGCCTCTCTTCCTCCTGCTTTCCTTCCTCTCCCCAGGTCCTTAGCTCTGCCGAGAGCCTGCGTGGGCTGTGGCCACTAGAGGGTGACACAGCCGCAGCCCTAAGAGCAGGTCCAACAGTGCCGTTCCGGGGCCGCGGGGCTGACCTTTGTCTTAGCCGCAGAGTGGGCAGGGGCGCCTCTGCCCAAGGGGTTCTGCAGCACTGGAGGCAGGCTTATCCCCCCGGGGGAGGGGGGGTTACCCCCACAGCTCTTGTATGGCAGTGGGTCCAGTGCCCACCTGCCCTTCCAGAGCTCCATTTTCCTGCCAGTGGTTTCTCCCCCGGGCCCTCTTGTGCCCCTCCAAGGAGTGCGTAGAACTTGCAGCATGTGGGCGCTCCCTGGGCCATGCAGCCCTACCAGAGAAGGGGGGAAAGGCTGCGGTGGTAACAGCAGCCCCGATGCCGCCTTCCCTTAATGTCATGTGTGCGTCGGTGCTGCCAGAATAGCTGTGAGAGCACAGGCAAGCAGCTGCCTTCGCAGCTGATTCCAGGGCTGCTTAGGGGACCTGCTGGTTACAGACCAGCCTGCCCTACCCTGGCAGGAACGCCAGCTTCCTAATGCCCTCTGTCTCTCCCTCTGTCTCTGTCAGTGGTGCCAGAATAGCTGAGATGGCAAGCGAGCAGCTGCCTCCCCAGCTGATGCCCGCCTTACTCCAGGAACGATCGGCTGGCGGGCGTGCGGAGGGCCCCGTGCGGATCGCTCCCTCCTCCCCCGGAGCTCAGACATATTGTCTGTTCAGCATGTCCACGGTCGCAGCCCGGCAGGGACGCTGGTTACCGCCAGCTGTTTCCAAACCCTCCTGAGTTTATTTTTCTTCCGTTATTTAAAACTTTGGAAGCGAGTGTGTGTATAAGTGTGTGTGCCTGTGCGGGCCTGAAATCCTTCCTCCATTTGCCCTTCCATCTTCTTTTCCACACGCCGAGTTTCCGAGCTGAGGGGCACTTGCAGAGTCACTTGTAGTCCGGGGGATCTGCGTGTCGATCAGGGCCACAGGTGGGTGTACTGATGGGAAGCGCTTCTCCTTGGATCTAGGCACTTCCCCAGCTAGTCGAAGTGGATGGCTGTGCGAACGAAAAGCACTGGGCTGGCCTAGCACACAGCCAGTGACCCGGCCTTGGCACACTCCCCTGCACCCTCGTGCTGCTGCTCCCAGAGGACGGGGGATAAAGGCAGTCAGGGGAGTCTTCCCTGAGCAGGTCTCTGGACTATAGCCCAGGGAGCTTCCAGTGAGTCTGACTGCAGGGCAGGAGCCGATAGCCTCCTCCAGGAGACCCATTGCTGGGGATCTGAGTGGAACTGCGGGATGTTCCTCAGCAGGGAGACCCTGCGATTCCCAGGGAGCACTGGACTAGCTCCTGGCCCAATGCATCTGCTTCCTCTGTCTGTCCTGCCTCCACCGGACAGTTTTTCCCTGACACTCAGGGTGTGCGGGGGGTCGTTTGTTTTCTTGTAGCAAGAAGCAGGATCGAGAGGCAGCAGCAGCCGGGAGCGCCTGATCGCCGAGCCTCCGCTCCCACAGGAGAAAGCGGGGGGCCCTGCTGTCCCTTCTCACCACCTCGGGACACCTTACTCCTTCGGGATGCCCCCCACCTCCATCGTCCAGGATTCCCGCTTCCCGCCGTTAAAGTGAGTCGCGTCCCCGGGGCCAGGATCCGCGGCATCAGCCTCCCGCAGGGTCGGGTTCGCTCGTGTGCTGCCAGCTCTGGCACATCCCACGTGAGAAGCCCCCAGCGGGGCGGCCTGTTCCTGCTCCTCAGAGCCAGGCGGCTGCCTGCCCATTTCCAAGCTGAGTTCCTTGGTGGCTGTTTTCTCGGGGGTTCCCCAAGGAATTCTGCGTCCTTGGGGAGCTGGCCTTCCTGTGGGCGGGTGTTCGGTGGGTTTAGCTCCTGAAATGGCGCAGACAGAAGTAACCGAGGGACGCAGGGAGATCTGCAACCACGGGCTGGCCTTCGCCAGGCGTCTGACTTCTGCTGGTCCCTGGAGTGGCTCACCTTGGACAGGGTCCAGTGTAATACTCGCCTGTCCCCTCCCACCGAGTCCCACCACATGTTCTGTGGCTTAGAAGCTCTCCCCAAACGTTGTCTTGAGCCATGCGGTTTTTGTGCGACGCTCCCGTCCGTCTCTTTCCAACCCAAACCCGAACCACAGCTCTGAAGACATCTTTCTCCATGTACATTTCAAAACCTCAGACCAGCCAACCCCCGAGCGGCAACAAACTCAAACCCAAGCTGGGCCTGGGCTGCAGAGCAGACGGCCGGACCCAGCCCCAAGTGGCTCCAAGGCCTGGGGGAGCTGGGAGGCAGCTCCGCGGTTTTGGGCAGGACCACGTGTCATTAAAAACTGCTTTGGAAACCAGCGTTCTAATCCAATGCTGGGTGTCTCCCCCCTGCTCCTTCCCAACCCAGATCTCCCACAGTACAGACCTAAGGCTCTTGGGCACTTCCTTGAGGGACTGTGTGGCAGATGTGCTGGGTTACATTCGATTAAAAAGATCTAAACCCTGGCAGGATGAAACTCTGCTCCCTGGAATGGCCTCTGCCCGCTCAAGGTGCTGCGTTGACAGCTCTCACCAGTCGGGGGCAACATTCCACTCAAACTGCCCCACCATTCCCAAGCAGCTGCCTTCCCCCCTCTGCCTGTGGCCGACTCTCACTGAGCAGAGGGGGACTGGGTGGGTTGCATTCTGCTGCATTAACTCCGGGCCATATGGCTTGGGGATGGCCATGCCCCTGGGGGTGAAGTCCCCCGACTGGGGGTGAAGTCCCCCGACCGGGGGACCCAGGTGCTAGAAGGTGGTGAGCCTGGTAGGGTACGGCTGGCACAGAGCAGATTATGGTTCTGCCTTTGCAGTGAATTCCTATGCTCAGCTACCAGCATCTCAGTAAGAGTTGCCCCTTCTCGGGGCTCTGCATTGGGAGCCCAGTCCCACCCCAGATCCGAGCTAATGAGGACATCCAGAGGCTTGCGAATCTCCTGGCCTGGGAAGGTCACTGACTCTCCCTCCATCCCTCCCTGCCAGCAGCCTGCAGCGGCCTGTACACCATGTGGTGCCTCCCAGCGCGGTCACTGAAGATTACCTGCGGAGCTTCCGGCCCTACCACACCGCTGAGGAACTTCGCATGTCCTCCCTGCCGCCCATCAGCCTGGATCCGGCCACCGCTGCTGCTTACTATCACCCCGGCTATCTGGCCCACCACCCCTTCCCTCCCACAGCCTTCAGGTAAGCGTCAGGGGCCAGGGAAGAGAGGGACTGCTAGGGGCTGGGCAGCGATTGTTTTTCTCCACACGTCCAGCCGGCAGCGGGGGCCGGGGATTGAGGCAAAGTGGTGCAATCAATTACCCTAGCGCCGGCTTTGAAGCCACACAGAAATAAGTACACTTTATCCACAATTGATGGTTCCCCGGGTGCTTCAGTACAATGGTAATAAGGCGTTGCAGGGAGGTCATTTACCACAGCAGCGGGGATTCCTGCGGCTGGGCTGATAACTAGCTCCTTGAGTGTGAACCCTTCCCGGCAGGCTTTATCTGCTCTGCTGCTGGGAGCGGTGCCGAAGCCCCTGTCATTAGCCCCTGGCCAGAGAGAACGGAAGGATCAGCACAGAGCCCAGTCCCGCCTCGCAGGCAAAGGCATGCTGGGAAATCCCTTGCTAAGCTGGCTGTGCTTAGCTTCTCCCCAGAGCAGGGGGGCTGTCCTGTGCCCGTACCGTACAGTACCTTTGGTGTGGAGCCATGGATCCCCACAGCAGGCCTGGGAAAGGTCGGGACGGGGTAGAGATGGGAGCCGGCCTGAACCTGAACTGGGAGAGGCCTCCGAGGAGCTGCCGGACGGTGTGTAGTGGTGGAGTCAGGACTCCCATCCCTGGAGGACTGACCAGAGCCCGCCATCCACATGAAGCCACCTCTCCCGCAGCAGGTGCTTCCCCTTACGTAGCCACACACTCCTGGCCTCCGCTGCCAGCTAGATGCGGGAGCTGTGCAGCTTTCTAACCTGACCCATTCTCTTTCTCCAGAATGGAAGACTCCTACTGCCTTTCGGCCCTGCGGTCCCCCTTCTATCCGATCCCAACCCCTGGTTCGCTCCCACCTCTTCATCCTTCAGCCATGCACCTCCATCTGTCGGGCGTGAGGTACCCCCCTGAGCTGCCTCACTCGTCGCTCTCTGCCCTTCCGTCCGAGCGGATGTCCACTCTGACCATCGAGAGGTAAAGGGCTCCATGTCATGTGCAGCCCCTGGGCGGGACGTGGGGAGGCCCGTGGGGATGCTGACTTTGCCGTTCTGTTGGTGATTCTAGGCTGCAGATGGACGAGGAGCTGAGGCAGCGCGAGAGGGAGCGGGAGAGGGAGCGCGAGAAGGAGCGGGAGCGGGAAGCCGATCGGGAGCGGGAGAAGGAGCGGGAGCGAGAACGAGAGCGGGAGAAGGAGCTCGAGCGGGAGCGGGAGAAGGAGAGGGAGCGGGAGAGAGAGCTGGAGAGACAACGAGAAAGGGCCCGGGAGAAGGAGATGAACCTGGCCAAAGCCATGGAGAGCCCGTTTCTGCCGGTGGCAGAGCTGCACGGGCTGAGGAGCCACCCGGCGGAGGAGCGTGTTAAACCAGCCGAGCAGCTGACGCCAAACAGACCAGGTAATTCCCCCCCTCCACCCCGCCTGCTGCAGAGCCCTGGCCTGGAGCACTCTGGGCTGGGGGGGTCTCCTAGGCACAGCTGAGCCAGGCCCCACTGGTAGCTCCCCAGGGGCCTTCTGTGAGACTCACAGGCCTGGGATTTCGCATTGAGTTCACAGCAAGACTCAGCCCAGCCAGCTGGGAATCACAAACCAGCCCATGCTCCAGGATCTTGCCCCAACCCAAATGACTGCGGCTGGGTTCCTCTCGGTTCCTGCCGATTGCCGAGCCATTCCTGGGCAGACCGGGGCTGCTCTTGACTGCAGACTGGGTCCCCAGCAGCACCAAAGCTTTGTCCTTCTCTGGCTCCCTCCATCTCTAATGCCACAGATGTGAATTTAGCTTCCCCGCCCCCTGGTGAGGCAGGAAGGGGTATTAACTCCCTTTCACAGACGATGAAGCTTCCAGCCCCAGATCCCATGGGAATCCTGTGGCGAGGTCAAGGCTAAAGCCCGGATCTTGCAGCTGCCAGTCCTGGCTGTCATTGCACGTTAGTTGGACTCTCATTAGTATGTGTTGGGGTGCTGGGTTTCCAGCGGGGATGAGTTCTGGGGACCATTGCCATAGCTCTGCCTCATGTAATGAACACGGCACCCGCCTGGCCCACCTATCATCTGCAAACTCATTGGCTGGGCTGCGAGTAGATGATGGTTCTCCCCGATTGCAGTGCGTCCTCTTCCTCCTGCAGAGAAACCCAAGGAGACGACCGTCCCGACTCCGAAGCCCGTCCAGCACCCTTTGCACCAGCCGCCCGCCTCCCACCACCCCGTGCCCAGCCTCATTTCCAGCCACAGCGTCTTCCCCCTCCCCGGGAGCAGCGCGGCCACGGCTCTTCTCATCCAGCGCACCAACGAGGAGGAGAAGTGGTTGGCGCGCCAGCGTCGGCTGCGGCAGGAGAAGGAGGACCGCCAGTCTCAGGTGTCGGAGTTCCGGCAGCAAGTGCTGGAGCAGCACCTGGAGATCGGGCGGCCGCCCAACCAGCCGGAAGCTGAGCACCGGCCAGAGAACCCCAGGTAAGGGCTGACTCCAGTCCCGGGCCGGGCAGGGACTCTCTGGAGGAGCAGAGAAGCCAGGCCTGGCTTGTGGGATTGTTTCAGGCAACCGCTGACTTGGCTGGAAGCACTCGGCTTTGCTTGAGTCCACCTAAGAGGGCTACGTGTTGTCGGAGCGGCTGGGCTACCACAAAGGGCTGCCAGAGCCCCTTTCTCGCAGGGACGGGCTGGGTTAAGGAGTCTTTCCCCTTTAGGTCACTGGTTCCAATCTGGCCTGCGCTGGCAGCGACAGCAATTGAATACCTCCTGACAGCTGCTCAGTGGTCTGCGTGAGAGACGGCTGGTGACCTCAGGCCAGTTGCTGGGGACTAGGTGTTGCTGATTTCTCCCCTTGCTGGCAGTATGGAAACCCACAGGCTGCAGGGGAGGCGAGCTGTGGCGTCCCCCATGTGCAGCTCCTCTGAGATTAGGATCCGGGCACCCTGGCAGGGCAGGAGGAAGGAGCGTGCACGGCTGCTGCCCTGCCTCGGACCTGTCCTGCGGCTGCCAGTGTGGCACCATTCAGCAGCATTTACGTTTAGTCCCAGTAAATACAGGGGCACAATGTCACTGCTATTGAATGAGAGGAAGAGTCCAGATTCGTTCCAGGTCTGAGTGCTCCATCCGCGCTTCCATCTGTCAGGGGCCAGCTGAGCCCTGGGGACAATATGAACAGCCAGGAATCCCGGCCAGCCCCCTGCCAACCTAGCCCTGCAGTGCAGCACTCTCTCTTCCCTTGCAGAGCCATGTCAGCCCTGGGAGCAGATCAGCAAATCAGAAGGGGTCCGTGGGGGGGCAGGAACAGCATGCGGCTGCCCCTGTCCCTAACCCCCAGCATCCCCCTGCCACCGTGGGGCTGACTGATGCTGGCTTTCTTGCTCTGTGGCTGAGCACTTAAGCGCTGCTGGCTCATCCAGTCATCGCTGCCACTGGTCCCATTGTCACGTCTGGGTATCCAGGGGATTAGCTAAACTAATCAGGTATAATAGGGAGCGGATTGCAGGCTGCACAATGGCAAAGTCTCATTTCACTCTCCACGTCCACGTTCTCATCCCTCCCGAAAACCCAAGCGAGCAGCTCAAGGTCCCCTCCACTACATGGACTAGAACGGGTGCGCCTGGGGGCTGCTTCTCCCTCCCCGCCACCCCAAGGGCAGGCTGGCTGGGTGGGGAGCTTGCATCGGAAGCAGCCCCAAGGAAGCGGGTGGGTGCTAATCTGCCTTGCTGGGCAGAGGGAGGACTCGCTCAGGCTTGACAATTGAGATGTCAGTCGAGCCGGTTAACGTCCATCAGGACTGAATAAGAAGCCCTGCTACTCTGCCATGTCGAATTGAATGCGCGTTGCTTCCCTGCCTTCTTGAAGGTCTATTAAACAAGCCGGCTGCTGTGACATGGGCCAATTTCTCCAGAGCTCTATAGCTAGCACAGGATCGATCTCTACTAGACAGGCCTGCGGCGCTCATGCAAGCTGGCGGGGGAAAGCACTCTAGGTAGGGAGTGGAAGAGGCTCGTCTCCCGCTCACTGTGGATGTCTGTACCTCAGCTTTCCACAGCTCCGTGGCAGCTGCGATATAAATTGTAGCACTGATCTGAACTTGATGCTTCAGTGCACGGAGGTCCGGGGCTCTGAAGTGGAAAACTGTTAAATGCACAGCTTCAGCGCATGAAATATTTATTCTGCTAACAGTTTTATTCCTTTCCCGGTTACTTAAGAAGGGTTTCACGGTGTCGTTCCCTTTGTGCTTCTAGAGCACTGAGTGCAATGCCCCTTCCTCCTCTCCTTTGTTCAGCAGAACATGGGCAGAGGCTGTATCTGGTGGTTTGTCGTTGGTTACAAAGTAGATTTACCACCTGGGGTCCTGCATTGTGACCCACACAGGTAAACTGCTGCTTCTGTGTGGATCCCCACTGAACAGAGCTCCATGCAAGCACAGCAGTGCACCCACACCGATCAAGCGGGTGATCAAAGCCTTGGGCTGGAAGTAAGATATCTATAGGCGAATTGACAACTAGGGTGGGTCAAATAGCTAAACAAGCAATTGATGAATAAAAGTGCTGGGCTTAGATAATTAAGATCAGCAGGTATTTGGGAAAATGTTTGTGAATCTGAGTTTCACCAGTTTTAGCCAGATGTTTAAGAACCAGAAAGCCTGTCCAATCTAGGCAAGAAAATACCATATCATATGACTTTAGGTGACCAATAACGAACGGTGAATTGTTTGCAAACAGCGTCACAACTTTGTTTTTTAGGCCAGTTGCTTATCAAATGCTGCTAAAGAACAAAGCCATTGAGGGAGAATCCGGATCGGTTTGCAAATGATTCATTAACCCAAAAAGGGGGCTAAATTCAGACTAAAGCTTCTGCATCAGAAAGAGAGTAACTTGATTACTGACAAACTGATCACATGTTAAATACTCCCCAAATTATGTAGGCATGAAGGGTAACTGCCATGTGAGTTCTTCCCAGGTTCACTTATGCATTATCACGCAGTCTTTAATTCTTTAATCGCATCTTGCAACCACTGATAATGGAATAGGTTGATGCATAATGTGGATGCCTTCCAGTTGTGTATTATCCACTGCAGTTAACAAAATGACCACTAGATACCGTGCCAGTCGCATTCAGAGGCAGTCTGAAGGCCCTTTATCTGGTTATCAAGCCTTGAAGATGCAGTTTAGCAGGGAATTGTTCTTTTGTCCCGGAGTTAAATGCCTTCATAGTCTGAATACCGCTTCTCCTGCTGCCATCTCTTGGCTATTCCCCTGCGAGGCCCAAGATGTGTCTTAAGGCTTGGCTACACTTGCAAGTTAGAGTGCATTAAATCAGCCTCGGGCACCCTAACTCCTGAGGTGTCCACACTGGCAAGGCACTTAGAGTGCCTGGACTCCATAGCTGGAGCCTGGTAATTCACCACCACGAGAAGCATAGAGCTTGCTGCGCACTGACTGAAACGCCGGGATATCAGTGTGGACGACATGTTGCATTACTGCGCTGGGATTGGCCTCCGGAAACGTCCCATAATCCTTTGAAGTCAAGTGGCCAAGTCTGGTCATTGCTCTGAACTCGGTGGCAGGCATGCAGCTATCCCCTTTCAAAGCTCCGTTTCGGACAGCCGGCATCCTCCGGGACACACAGCAAAACGTCACTGGAATGCTACTGCTGCAGAGGCAGGCGTTTCTGCATGCGTGTGCGTGTGTGTGTGTGAAAGAGGAGGGGGGTAGGGGCTGATGTTGGGGTTTCTCCCTTCCCCCCGCCGCTATCTGAACTTACAAGCCAGCATGCTGACACACTCTCTGCCCCCCCAAACAGACTGTCTCTCCCCTCACAGACACACAACACACTCCCTGTCACCCTCCACCTCCCATTTGAAAAGCCTGCTGCAGCCACTTGCACACTGGGATTGCTACCACAATGCACTGCTCTCTGTGGCCATGCCACTGCGCTTGCAGCTGACAGTGTAAACACAGGGCAGGGTTTTCCCTGCTGCTGTCTCCGAGGGCTGGTTTAAACTCTACATCTGCAAGTCTAGCCATGCCCTTAGTTCTTAAAGGTCACAGGTGGTATGGTTTTCTCACCTGGAGAAATCACGTCACTCCAAAGAGCTCAGAAGGCTATTGAAAGTTAAGTGTGCAAATGTGCCCATCGTTCCCACTGGGGCTGTGCCAATGGGGTGACCAGGCCTACAGATGCGTCGAATGGACCAGCAATACAATCACCCCGTGTGGCTGTATGGATGTGGTAGTTGCTTGCATAGATTAGGTGAGGAATTGCATATGCATTTTTGCACCTATCTTTTCTGATGATCTGGCCCTTAAAAACAAAACAAAAGCAGAATGTTTCGGTAAAGTTCAGAAGGAAATGAGCGAGAAGCTCTCTGTTGATGGTGTTGCGTAGGGGCTCCCACTGCTGGTGTCAGGGGGCCCTGAAATGAACTTGCTCACATAGACGGTTTACTGAATGTGAGCCTCTCTCCCCCCGGAGCAATGCGAAGGGACGCCGATAAGCAAGGTCTGCTTTTGGTGGCTGATGTGCACTGCTCTGAGCAGGCATCTATCCCGGTGTCCCCCAGGGGCATCGAAATGGTTGTGTGTCTGATCCTGCTGATGCCGCTCTCTTACTTACTGTGGGTCTCTTCTTTCCGCAGACCAGGACCAAACCGCCACGAGCCGAGCGGCCGAGACCAACCCCAGCACTTTGGGGGGCCCCCTCCGCTCATCTCTCCCAAGCCTCAGCATCATCCAGGGCCCACCTCGCTCTGGAACCCAGTGTCCTTGCTGGAGAACAACATGGAGCCACGCAGGATCCAGGAGAATCACTCTCTCCATGCCCACCCTGCCCAGTACGAGCCCAGCCGACAAGCCATCCCCTTGGTAAAGGTGGAACGAGTGTACTGCCCCGAGAAGCTGGACGAAGGGGCCAGGAAGAGGGAGGTGCTGGACAAATACCAGCCTGCCAGGGAGCCTGGGGCGTCGGAACATGGTGGGTTCTCCCATGGGCCCTTCCTGGCAGAACTGGAAAAATCCACACAGACCATCCTTAACCAACAGAGGGCGTCGCTCTCCCAGCCAGGGCAGTTTGCTGAGGGCGGCCTGCCCAGCAAGCCTAGCTCACCTTACCGGCACCCGCTGCCCAGGGCCCACGACCCCATGTACGTTTACGATGAGTTCCTGCAGCAACACCGTAAACTAGTCAGCAAACTGGACCTAGAGGAGCGGCGGCGGAGAGAAGCCAGGGAGAAAGGTGAGTCCTGCATTGAGGAGTCCCTTCCAGCCGCAGTAGTGCTGAACGTGACAGCTTTCAGAGGGCTCGTCTGCAGAGGATGCGACTGCACTGTGAGCCAGGGTGGGAATCTGCAGCACTCTAGCTTGCCATGTACAAACAGGCCGGGAGAGTGCCCTGCCTTGCTACGCTTTATAACGGTAATAGTCAGGGCGCACTGCTGGAGGGTAGATTCACACCTGGCTTGTTGTGCAGTCGACAAGCTCTGAGAATAGAAACAAACAGAAGCAGTGCTACAGGACAGCTGCTTTGAGCAGGGGGAACTGGATGGATCAGAAGACTGGAAATATGCTGCCTCTAGGGCAGGGATCTCCAAACTACGGCCCGGGGGCCAGATCCGGCCCACGGCTTCAATTTGTCTGGCCCTTCAGCAGAGCTGGCACATGGAGAAGCCATGAGCTGCTGCCGGCAGCCCCATGTGCGGAGGGGGGAGTGCCCCTGCAGCAGCAGGCGGGGGGGGGGCGCCCGCAGATTTTGCATATATTTGCATATATTGAATTTTTTCACAGTTGCTTCGGCCCACAAAGCCCTTTCAAAAATCTAATACGGCCCTCATCTCATAAAGTTTGGAGACCCCTGCTCTAGGGCAAAGGCTCAAACCCAGCTGGTGTCATCAGGAGATGAAAGTTGTGACCATGTGATGGCTGATCAGTGGCCTGCATGAATTATTTGGGATGGGGATGTCTTAGTCCAATTCCTGTTGAACAAGTTTCTATGTGTTTCTCACTCACACACCACTGAGGCTGGCTCTCACTGGCACACCTGTCGGTGTCCATGAAAATGACAAAGATTGAATAGGCCGTGTTCATTAGAGGGGGTTTCTCTGAGACAGCGGCCAAATGCATCGGCCTGGCAGCTCTGCCATTGGCCCTGCTCTGAAGATGAAGAAGACTGGAGTTTTCAGTGCCTTTAATCCTGCTGCAAACACAGTAAAGCCGCAGCAGCTTTGTGTGTGTGTGTGTGTGTGTGTGTGTGTGTTGTCCAAGACAATTAAATAAGGACAGTAACACCTTTGATTCTGAACAAGCCCTGGTAGGGGAGTCGTGTGTCTCCGGTGGAGCTGACACCTCTGCCGAGCAGACAGACCATACTGCTGTCCCCACTGCCTATGCAAATCACGCTGAAAGCCAAATCAGAGCCGCTCTGTAAATCCTCGGCTTCAGACATGCCCAATTAATAAATGATGAACAGAGGCTAATAAGGTGGCTTTAAATATTAATAGGACTGTACAAGCAGGGACAGGAACAACAGAGGGAGGAGACTGCTCTGCAGCGGGGAGACGGGGATTTGGGGCTTGGGAGCTACACAGTCATTGTCAGCTGAGGCTCCGGGGTGCAACTGTTTCCGGGCTGCTGATCTCTCCGCTGCTGACACATGCTGTGTCTCAGATAGCTGGCTCTTGGCTCGCCAGCATGCTGCAGTTCTCTTCTATTCCCTTTTGGCACCAAATGTGCTGTTATTTCTGCTTTGCACTTGGCCCACCTCCTGCCTCTGCCCATTAAATCTTTGGAGCCCGGGGAAGCAGTTGACGGCACAACAGGCTCCTATGCTGTCGTGCGTGTGAGCCTTGTCTCCTGCCACGCTGGGTACTGGGCCAGGGTGGCCCGCTGGTCACTCCTGCAGTGCACAGATGCTTCTGCCATAAAAATGAGAGACAGCACTCCACCCCCTCCCTGCAGAAGGCTGCCTTGTAGTTCATGGCTTCCGTGTACCCAGGAGGGCAGCCTTGGTTGAGGCTATTCAATAGGGCCTGAACTCCTCACTGGCCTGGCCAGGCATATCCAAGAAGCTGCGTTCTTGTGAGAGGCAGGGAACAGTTACAGATTTACAAGATTGCAGATGTTTAATCGAAACAACTGTCGACGTTGCAGACCCAACGTGTTGCAAATTCTACACGGAACTGCGAAGGCTTGAGGGAGGGGCACGGGCTATCAGCCACACTCGTGGGGAGCTGGCATCTGCAGTGCTTTGAGTCTCATCTCACCCTGGGGAAGGCCACTGGCTTCAGGGGAGCCCCTCCTTACACGCAGGGATTCTGATCTTGTTGGCAGATCAAAATCAGCCCCCAGTATACTGTTCAAGTGTGGGGTGTCCGTGCAGTTTGAGTTCCTCTATCGGCAGAGAATAATCACTCTCCTGAGACACACACACACACACACACACCTATTCTGCATGTTCAGTTACCATGACTGTACATCCAAATGACCAGGGCACAATCATCGCAGTTGCACATGCACTTGGCTGTAATAAATTGTCTCGCTAATTATGAAATCCCCTACAATGGGATTATTTGTAACATGTCAAACTACTTGAACAGCCTCAGACAAACTTATCAACAGCCTGTCAGGGAAATTATTTCTTCTCCTCCTCCCATTCCAAAACCAAAAGGACGAAGCCGCAGGATTGCCAAGCCCTGAACCTGTGGTGGTCTGGGAATTCACCAATTCTCCACTCATCAAGACTAGAAATGGGAGCTTTATCCCATTGGGAAGGGGACCCACAGCACATTCTGCTAGCCTGTGACAAGTCCCAAGATTTCAGCCAGTTACGTGATATTATTCTGGAGAGAAAAACCATTTTTGTGATCAGCTTGTAGAGGTTTATTAGCGATCATTCCCCCCGTTTGCCTCCGAATCCTGACCACTTGCCCTCCCTGGTACTAAAGCAGCTGCGTTTACCAGGTGGAGGCTTATGAATAAAGGACCAGTGATAGCTTTAAAGCCTCTTTCAACCATTTCAAAAGCAGGCTTTCTGTAAGATGTTTGGCACGTAGAGAACCTATTCCCCACGCATCACAGATGCATCCCAGTCACCACTGCACCCCATGTGGTTCAGGTAGCGACATGTAGGTACATCCACACGTACGCGGGACTGTTCTTTTCCCTGTGTAATGGGCATGGGGAGATGGACTGAAGTGCACTTGCAGGACTATTGCACGGCATGGCCTTTGGCCCCCTGAGGGTATAGCCAGCCGCTTCAGCAAATTACACAGCAGGCCAAAAATGGTTCCTGTGGGGAGCCCTTTGTCCATTCACAAGCACTTAGACCTGGGCAGTTCCTCCAGGCCTGCTTCCTGAGCCCTCCCGGCGTGTCACTTGGCTGGGATTCATCAAAAGCTCTCCCCCAGTCTGCTGATGAAGCTCTGGCCGGTTCTCTCGAGTGCGGGGGAAGGGGAGGGAGGGAGCTGTCTGTCCCACCTCCTGGCCTCACCGTCCCACTTTGTGTCTCTCCCGCACAGGCTACTACTATGACCTGGATGACTCCTACGATGAGAGTGATGAGGAGGAAGTAAGAGCCCATCTCCGGTGCGTCGCCGAGCAGCCCCCACTGAAGCTGGACACGTCCTCGGAGGTATGCCAGCTGTTTGACCCTGCTGAGGTTACCCGTGAGCCTTTGTGGCCAGTCCTATGGGTCAGCTCAGACTCTGTATGGTCACTGGGCATTATGGGGCAGAGCAGCCTCGGATACAGCCACGGTAGGTTTCTAGCCCAGGAGCACTGTGGCTTTGCTCTGTATAGATTCTCAAACCTTTCCCACCGCAGAAGTCAATAAGGAGCAGCAGCAGGAGGCAAACCGTAATTAAGAGGCCCAGTGAAAGGACGGAAGGGGTGTTTTCTGACAAGGAAGGAGACTGGGCGAGGTGCAAAGATACAGTGAGGGTGTTTCAGAGAGTTGATGCAGGGGAGAAACTGAGCTTTTCTCAACTCGGAAAAGGGCCTGTAGGATCATCATCCTCTTACCATCTCAGTCTACCCGAGGCTTAGCCATGGCTTGCTTAGCCCGTTGCCAGCCTTTGGAAGAGAACGTCTGTTAATATGTAGCCCAGGCACTAATCATCTTCACAGCATTTCACCGACATTAACTAACCTGGATGAGACAGGGGAAGGAGGACTTATTACCCTATCAGGCAGATGGAGAAACTGAGGCAGGGAGGAAAAGTGACTTGCTCGGAGCCACAGACAGAGACAGTGTCCGAGCCATAATCTTCCCTCACCCTTAGTCTGTTTGGGTCTTCAGACTGCAATTCCTTCAGGGCAGGGGTTGTGTCTTCTCTGTGTCTGTACAGCACCGAACACGATGGGGCCTCAATCCCGACTAGGGGCCTCGGGTGGTCCCATACTATAAATATTTAATAACAACAACAGTAGGAGTACTCGGAAGCCTGTTTTCCAGTCCCACATCTGGACCGCAAACCTGCAGTTCTCTGATCTGAACAGGCACTTTCCATGCTCCCTGTTGACAGGCTGATTCAAGCTGAATTGTTTTCAGCATTTAGGTTGGCCACCAATCCTGTCCTCTTTCCGGATAGCTTGTACATCTGTGGTTTGGGAGGAAGTGAACAGCTCATTCTCTGTTTAAAAGACACTGGGTTTCCCGTGCCATTGATTTTAGTATTATGAATTCCTTTCCAGACTACGTAAGAGTCCCCAGAGAAGCAGTGTGGTGTACATGGAATTATACCCCCATAAACCTAGCTAGACAGAGAGAAATATATGACAGGGAAACATGACAACAGCAGGTTCTTCATTGTTCAGCTGAAGAAAAGTCCCACTGAGCTTTGAAACTACTCATTTATGTGGCTCTTCCCATTGCCAAACTCCAGAAATTGGAGTTCCTGCAGCTTTTTGGCCTGACTACCCAGCAGCAGAAGGAGGAGCTGCTGACTCAGAAGAGGAGGAAGAGGCGGAGGTTGCTGAGAGAGAGGAGTCCATCCCCTCCCACGGTCCAAAACAAACGCCGGACGCCCTCACCGCGGCTGCCGCTCTCCACACGCTACAGCCCAGATGAAATGAACAACAGCCCCAACTTTGAGGAGAAGAAGAGGTTCCTGACCATCTTCAACCTGACTCACATCAGCGCAGAGAAAAGGAAAGGTACGGCTGGATCCCTGCAGGCCAGTGAGGAGGGATGTGGAGTGTAGGATTCTGCAGATGAGGCTCTTGGTGCGTATACGGCCCCATCACTATGGTATGATTGAAAGGAGAGGGAGCTCGCGAAAAAGCTGGTGGCCGTGGGCTTTAGAGCAGCACTAGGAGAAATGTCTCGATTCCATGAACTTCTGTGTCACAACATGGTGATGGCCTTTTGCCTTGTGATGATACGTCGCCTCATGGTGCTGTGACTTACCCCCCAAGAGATGACAAGCAAAGTACCACCTCCGGTCCCCACCCCCTACACACAGCATCCCTAGGGTTTGATTTTCAGAAGTGTTGAGCACCCCCGGTTCCATTAGTCAGGAGGAGTTGCAGGTTCTGAACTTCTGGGACCAGTGTCACTAGTCTGAGTTGAAGATGCTCACTTACCTCTTGATTTCGAGGTTTTCACCCTGCTGCAGTCAGGTTGGATCTGCTGTTGGATCTTTCCCGGTAGATCCAGCCCGCCCTGTTTCTGATCTGTGCTTTGGTTGTGGTGAGCAAAATGAGGGCGTTTTCCACTGCTCAGGAGCGAAACCCTTTGGTGCTGGGGCATCCCACAGGTCGTGTGATAAAAATGAGCATCCATGAAAAGAAATGTTTAATGTGCAATCCAGTCGTGAGCCTAAACACATGAATGCAGTCTCTCCCGTGACATGGCGTACAACCCGTCCGCAGCCTGGTGGGAATCTGCCCAGTGCTGCAAGAGAGTAGCACAGCTCCACTGACCAGGCAGCCAGCCCCTACCCAGAGCCAACACACAGGGCTGTTCGTGTCCTGTTGTTCAACAGGTTTGGACAGAGCAGCTAAGATGATACAGGGAGAATCTCTTACCCCATGCTCACCACCACCACCCCCGTTATGGGTAGTGCTGGATGCTGCTGGGTGGGCACACGCAGAGACTTCCTACCAGTTCAGCAAAGTGCCCATTGCAGGCTCTGATTTGTAGCGATTGCAAAATCAGTTGATGTCCCTTTGTGCCCGGGGCTGGCCAGCTGCCACGTTCATGTCTGTGCGCTGTAACTCCAGCGAGACTGATTTCCCACCCTGTGCGGTCTGCTTGCGGCATCTTCCGACTTATCTCTGCTCCGGTGGGCAAAGGCTGCACTAAATCTCCGCTTCCCATCCTGCAGATAAAGAGAAACTGGTGGAAATGCTCCATGCCATCAAGCAGAAGAGTGTGACGACAGCAGTGGTGGTGAAAAGCTCTCCGCGGGACAGTCCCAGTCTCACCCCAGCTGGTAAGCAGCAGGGCAGAGGAGCTGATGCGGGGAGAAGAGGGGTGGAGCGGACGGACAGACCTCCATGGTGCGCCTGAGAATTGGATCATAGGGACTAATGAGTGCACCTAGTGGGCCTGATAATCCTTGTACTTGGTTTGGTTTTACTCGGATGTCAGTGAAATTACCCCATCCAACCAATAACCTCTTCATAACTGAACTGGATATAATGGGCGACATTCACCTGTCATGCTGCCCATTCCCCCCTCTCCAAAGACAGACACGTGGCTTTCACAGTAACTGACTAATGCAGAATTTGTTGAAGTGATGGAGGGGGGAGGGCCAGGCCTTTTGCAGGCTTGGTGTTGAAACACTTCCTGGGTCAGATTTTCAAAGGGCCTCTACACATGTGTAGAGCCCAGTTGGGGTGCCCTGGGGGAGAGTTGTGCACAGTCATTGGCCAGACAGTCCATGGTGCAGTGAACTGATCTGCAATTGCAACGTCTGCTGGGTTTTTTAAAAGCATGACAGGCCCACCTGAGTCTTGCAAGGGGTTTCTCTTCCACCCCAGCGAGCTGGAGGTAGATCTGTCCCATGCTGGGTGAATGCACCTTCTTCTAGAAAACAGCAAATCAACCAAAGGGCAGTGTGAGAGCCTTCCCCAGAGCCAGGATGTGTCCGGCCATTCAGGAACGTCTCAGGGCCTGTAGGGACATTCGAATCAAGCATCTCCTCCGAATCAGCCCCAAGCACCACTAGTAACTCAGTTATGTTTTGTTTCCCAAAGAGCTCCAGGTGCAGCAGTTTCCTGTGGATTCAGATAAACCCGTTGGCATCACCGCCTCCTTGCCAGACACTCAAAAGACAGCAGAGCCCAGCAGATCAGAACAGCTGAGACCGCACGAGCTCCAGAGGGCCAAGGAGCCAGCTCCTGTCTCTGCTGAGAAGCCCAGGCTGAGCGATGGGCACGCTGGGAAGAAGAGCCTCAGCATATTCAATTATGTCAGGGGCCCTTTGCCTAAGGATATCCCGGTGCCACTCTCTCACAGCATGAATGGGAAGAATAAGTCATGGGAGCCCTTCATAGCTGAAGAATTTGCACATCAGTTCCACGAGTCTGTGCTGCAGTCCACCCAGAAAGCATTGCAGAAGCACAAAGGTAATGGGACAGACCCAGAGGGGAAATGGAGTGGGGAGACAGCAACGGTATATGTGTACAAATAAGAGCACTGCACCAAATTCTCAACGAGGTTTCCATCTAAGCTCTAAAGCAAGTGTCCGCACTTTTGCACATGTAAGATGCTGCACGCAAACTTTCTTCCTCAGTTTTAGCACGTGCCGATCCTGAATAGAGGCCAAATTTTATTTGCTTGTACAATGTCAGGTTTTGACATCAAAACCTCCAGTTGGTGTGCACAAAGGACATCTGCACATATACATGGGAGTTTGTGTGCAGACAAACCTAGACCGGAAATAAAAGTGCATGCAAAACTTTTCCATGTAAAATTGTGGGAGTTGGTGTAGAAAACCTGGCTATTGGTACAGATATAATGACAATAATTTCGCAGCCAGCCATGCTTTTGTCTCTTACGCGTTCTAGAAAAAGAGTTTTAGAAATGGCCATTATGGGAAGGGAGAAAAGCACACCCGACTGCCAGCCACGTGGGTACGCAATGTTAGCATGAAGCATAACCTGTTTCTGGAAGGTATCAGAAAATTACGAACACATCTGTGCTTTCCCATCAGTGAAACAGCCTAAACATTTACAGTAGGAGGTAAAAATATGGGAACTTTGTGAGAGGCACTGAAAATATGGCTCACTCACTGAAAAGCTCATTAATTTCAATGGGCAGAAGTAAAGTTACTACAGTGTGTAGGGAGCAGCTGTTAACAGAAACATTTTTTTAAAGTATTAAGAAAGCAGAGAGGAGCAGCATACAGAAAAAGTAGACAGTACAGGGCCATAAATGTATTCAACGACTGGCTCAGAGAACCATTAAAATCTACTGAAGACATCTCCAACACTGAGGAAGAGAAGTTAATCTTGCAGACAAATGAATATCCTAAGGGCAACATATTTGTTAATGCAACCTGCTCAAAAATGTTTTTAAATAAGAAGTCTATTTTACGGGCACACATTCAGTGATCAGGTCACTTGACTGACAGGCAAGAGACTCGCACTTTAGTCCCAACTCTGCCAATGACCTACTCTTTGACCTACAGCAAGTCGCATCATTTCTCTGCACCTCTGTTGTTCCTCCTGCCCTGTCTCTATCTTGCCAGTTAGGATCTCACCCTAAAGAGCTTAGGGGCCACTAGGCCCTACTGTAATACACATAACAGTTGTAGCATTTTAGAAGAGCAGTACCACATTTCCAGGCATGTGTGCCATCGGGAGAGGGTGAGGAGTAGAGCAGGATTGTGAAGAGAGTTGTCTTGCACTCACTGCACCTTCTGTTACAAAGGGTGTGAAAGGGAATTTGGACCTTGCATTTGGCATTCTCTTCACATTGATGCAAGTGCATGGAGTTCATTCACTCCCCCTTTGTAGATTTATCAACCAGCGTGATTCCAGATGGGCTGTCTGGACAGTCGGGGTCAGACTGTTCCTCTCAAGCAGAGAGACGGAGAATTCTAATCAGACACTAGCGGCCAAGTGATCCACACCCCGGCTCCCACACTCTTGTCTCTGGCGAATGAGTCGTCAAGCTTCTTCGCCTTTGTGGCCACTTGGTACAGTAACCAGACACTGCTACGAGCCTGATTGTCAGTGGAGCTTCAAACCTGACCCCCACTGGCACATGCCCACCTGTGTGCATAGGGGTTAGTGCAGAGCAGGTGCATGCACAGAGATGGAGGCAAGGGTTGGAAAATCAGCCCTAATCTACTTCATTCCAGGACTTGCTTTGACACCCAGAAATTAGGCTGATTGCAGGTGATAGCTGTGGAATTGGCTCATGTAGTCTTTCCACACCGGCCCGGGCCTTGAGTTCTCCAGTACTGTGCCCTGTTTAGTTTGAAATGTCTTCTGAGGCCATAAGATGTCTCCTTTTCTCTTTCGTTCTGGCTGATTGTTTTCTGTTCCTGTCTTGCTTCCAGGAAGTTCAGCCGCACTTACTGCAGAGCAGAACCACAAAATTGACACCTCTATCCATTACAACATTCCTGAGCTTCAGACCTCGAGCAGAGTCCAGCTGCCTCAACAGAATGGGCAGCAAGACACCCCACTGGCACGAAAGGGGCTCATCCCACCTGAACAGGACAAGGACTCTGACTCAGAGCAGGAGGAGGAGGAGGAAGAGGAGGAGGAAGACGAGTACCCCAGACCTAAATGGCAGGGGATCGAGGCAATCTTTGAGGCTTATCAGGAACATATAGAAGGTAAGGGAAAAGGATTACAAATGGGACATCAAGGCAATTTCAAACCCTCTTGTCACCTTGAGGTCTCAGTCCTATACATGTCAGTAGAGTATTTCTGCTACCATCTCAGAAGGTGCTCACATCACGACATTTTCTGTAATGTAAGAGGAGAAGGTGAGATTTTGGTGAAACTTCCAACTTCAACCTCACCTGGCGTGGAGAAGAAATAGCAGGGCTACTGCTGTGCCTGTTGCTGCAGTTGCTTGCTTGACCGTCCTCTGTCAATACTGAAGGGTTGTCTCTCTAATAATGACAAGAATTGCTCTGTGCCTATTAGTTTCTCCGAGCACTGAGTTCGAGCCTTGGCTCTGTCATCGACCCATTGGGACCTTGGGCATGTTATTCCGCGCTTAGTTTCCCGATCCGTACCATGGGGATTAAAAACACATCAGTCTCACAGGTGAGGCAAATTTATTCACATCTGTCGAGCACTTTAAGATCCTCTGATGGAAGGGGCTGTGGAAAAGCAGAAGGCTGTTAATTAGCAGAGGATAGACATAAAAGCGACAGGTGTGTATGAAAATTCATTAATTCGATCCAGCGCCTTAGAGAAGTGTCTGTAAGGCTGCACAGGGAAATGGAGTCTGGATTCAAGAGCGCAAAACCCCTTGATGTTTTTCTCCTCAGTCTCCTGCTTTATATTCTTGAAATGTGTCTAAAAATAACCCCACTGATGCACCGCCACAAGCTGGCAGTGGAGATGCCGTACAGGTGTCAAATGGTGACGTGGTGCACCCTCCACTGTGCCCCAAAACAATCAGATCACTCAGCCACTGGCATGTGCTGCACCTAAGGGACTGAGAGTCGTTCTCTTTTGAACAACACTTCACTTAAGGGCTGTCAGTCTCATCTGTGGAGAGAGACACTTTAGGAATTACAACACAGCTAATTACCAAATGGTGAGCTGGAGCCAAGTCTCAGGAAAACACAAACGCAGATTGATCACCAAGTCTTTCCCTAATTTATTGCAGTTATAAATACATATGTAGACTGCAACTCAGAGTCTGAAATAGGATTGGAGCATCTTTTACAGCTACTGGGGACTCTAATTTAATCTCTTTTACACAGCACCCATCTCTGTGATTATCCACCTGATTCTCCAGCTCTTAAGACTCAGGTGTTTGTTCACACCACTGCAATTAATCCTCCGTCATTAGATGGTTATCAAAAATACACAGCAACCTTTCAGCATCAATACAGCTGGCTAACCTATGAACACCTATGAGTGCTCCACACGTTCAGTGCTGCACACATTTTGCTACATGCTGTTTTATTTTCCGGCGCGCTGATTATTCTTTGTGTTCTTGATAAGACGATAGAAATATTGAACAGCCTCCAGTGGATCAGCTGCTTTAGCTTCCCTTCTCATTTTATCACAGCAATAAATCCTTTGTTAGTGTGCAAGACCCAATAATGTTTCTGATACCCTGGAAGTTAATTACAGCTCACTTACTCAGATCCTTATGAATACAATTTAAATTGTCTTTTAGAAAACTGAAAGGTGCCGTTCGCTTTCTCAAAGGAGTTTTGGCAGTGTTTTTTCCATAAGCTGCCTACTCTTTATTTGACAGCAGGCTGTCTTGCAGATCAATTCTTACTTTCCTTTAGAAAATGATTATACTAGTTTGCATTCCTGAGAGCCTTTCATCTTGGAGGATCCCAAAGTATTTCACCAACAGCCCCACTATAAGGTAGCTACCTCTGCCGTGGGTGGTGGTAGCCATCTGGCTCAAAGCAGGCTGTGCATGGAAAGAGGAGTTTTGGACAGGAGGACAGTCCTGCCTTAAGAAAAGTGGTATTGGATGGTTAAACACCACACAGAGCAGAGAAAGTCTCTGTTTAAAGTGTGGAGTCATAAAAATGACAGGGGGAAAATGGACCTCTCTCAACAGCTCTGCTCCCTGTATATATGCAGACGTCTGTCTGATGCTATAATAAGCTTTTGCTCCTGTTAGCCTTGCAGAGGCAACAGAGCTGTGGGAGAGGACGCTGGATGCTATATTTTTGCCTCACCCATCAATGGAATCGTTGTTCCAGCTGCAGAGCCTGTTCTCCATTCCCATAATATTTAGGCAGCTAGCTGATGATGGACAGGCGGTAAAGAACCCAACTTGTGTCTCAGATCCTAGGCTGTATTTGCATGACAGGCAGTTTAAAAAATCCTTCCTTTATGCAAACTGATCACATTTGAAATCAATGGAAGATAGGAGCCTAAACACCTTTAGGAGCTGGGCCTACATGCTGAAGAGGCGGTAAGCCTGGAACCGGAACCATGCTGCATTCTAGAGGCACCGTCAACTGACCGGAATTTCTTTTAATCTATTTGGGAAGGGCAGAGTTAATCCTGCTGGACAAGGAGAGAATCTGGCAACAGGTATCCTGCCTTAACTTTTCATAGATCTAGCCAGTGTGCCAGGGCTTGGTGTGAAGAATGCCAATGGTCATTTCTGGTGAACACACAAATGAACCCCTTAGGAACACTGCAGCATGGCAAACACATTTTAGGAAAAAGGCCAAGATATGGAGGAGTCTTCCATCCATGAGGGTATGTAGTTTGCTGCACAGTTAATCGTTGGTTACTGTGGTGGTGTCCTTAATCTCCATGACTTAATATGGCGAGAACACTTCAGTAGTGGTGGATGAAGGTTGAGAGGTCCAGACTGGCACATCTGACAGCCTACCTCTGGCAGGAACGTTCTGGGGTTTCAGAAGGCCAACATCAAGGATGAGAATTCAGGCATCTGGTGGGGGAAAGACTAGCCAGACCAGAGATGCTATTAGCCAAATATTCTGATGGTACCATGCAAGGCTGATGGTGTCTCATTTGCTTGCAGAACAAAACCTGGAACGCCAAGTGTTGCAGACCCAGTGCCGACGGCTGGAGGCCCAGCACTACAGTCTCAGTCTGACTGCAGAGCAGCTGTCACACAGCATGGCGGTGAGTGATGGACACTTTGACATGCTCAGGGTAGAGGGGGGCAAACTTATTGGAACCCCAGTAGAGGCAAATTAGAGGCTGCCCTTGGGAATGTGCAGATGAGGACAAGAGAACAAACACATGACACGTGTTGTCGAAGGCACTCAGACACTACAGTAATGAGTGTGCTGTAAAAACCTGTATAAACAGCATGGGTCTCAGATGACCTACTGCCCATTTGTATACAGCATCTTCTGGACTAAAACTGCACTAGCAGGTGTCCTGCAGACAGGGTCCCTGTAAGCAGCATAACCCTGGTAGCAAGAAAAGGAGACCCCTACAGAGACTGTGCAAACCTATAACACAACTTGTAGGGCGGAACTGCTCCCCTGTGATTCTCAGTGCTTGCTCAGTGCCCCCCAACCATCAATGGGAATTCAGCATGCGCAGGGCAGTAGGTTTATTAGAACACTTGTCGTGTGGGATTTTTTTAAAAGCAGAAGTCCATGTTTTGCCAACGCTTTTAGTTTCCTGGGTGGCCCCCTGAAAAGCTGGCTGCAGCGTTCCCCACCGCTGCACCACAGGGAAAAGACGTAGGCTGGCTCCAGCCAAGGCTGGATGTCAGGATCTCCATTCTTAGGGTAGGAGCAATGAGGCAGTAGAATGGACAAATGTAAAAGGGAACAGTGCTGGGAAAAATACAGATGCCACAAAGATTGAGAAAAACACATAGGCCTGATTCCGAGCTCAACAGGCTACTCCAGCATGAGAGATGAATCAGCTCCTCTAGGCTGATCCAACTTTGCTGTAATTTCCATCTGCCCACCAAACCACTGAAACACTCACTGGCCTCCCCGTGCAGAAGAGCATAATATATCCCCCATAGATGCACACCCTGGGAGAGAGGCACTATATGCATATACCAGCATATCATTGTCCCCTTTTAACTCTGTTTTTTCCTACTCCCTTACAGGAACTAAGGAACCAGAAGCAGAAGATTGTCTCGGAAAGGGAGCGACTTCAGGCCGAACTAGATCACTTGAGAAAGTGCCTTGCGTTGCCTGCAATGCAGTGGTCTAGGGGTTATTTCAAGGGATATCCCAGGTGACGCTCCCTTGCACTAGGCTGAACATATAGTATAGAAATAATAATCTATTTTATTACCTTGAATATTTAATATTTTTCACTGGGAGGTTTGAAGCTAAAATATAAATGGAGAATGTGCCATGCATGAAGCAAAAGATTATGGGATCCAGAAAAAATATCCACCTCTATCTTGACTTCAGTGCAACTGAATCTTTGTAATTCTGCAAGCAACCCACCCTTGAAGGCTAGATTTTGTTTAATTTTAATGAGGGGTGTTTTCTTTCCTCCTTCCCCTCCACTTTTTAATTTTTTTTAAAATCTGATAAAAGACTTCATCAACAACACTAATAGCCACCTCCCTGAGGAGGGGGTGCTGTCCACACACAGAATCATTCTTTTGTTGCCATATTAGTCCAACTACTGTACCATGGGGTGTGCCTATTCTTCACTGGGAAGATGGTGTCTCTCGTGTTAAGAGGAAGTTGGGTACACGTTTGAAAGCAAACGAACTGTGTATCTCACACATGGAAAGCTGTGGTAGCAATCTGCAGAGTAACAAGTCCTGGAAGGAGACAACACAGCTTCAGAACTTGAGCCTTTCCGTAAATCAACAGGCTTTCCACTGGAAATGCACTTCGCTATAAAAAAATAAAATGAATAAACAAACCGAAGGTACCTTTTTATTACTGTTTGGGGGGTAGGGACCGGAATGTATAGAACACCACACACACACACACCTAGAGAGAGACACACAAATTACGTACCCTAGTGGGTGAAATTTTCGTACAAACTCAAATGATTTTGCAATTTAAAACAACACAAAATCAAAAAAGGTGCTTCAGCCTTGTACTGTGTATATATTTAAAAAGTTTTGTATGTTTTTATTACTTTAATTATTGTTATAAAAAGCTTGCCATTTTTAATATGTTTTCTGCTTTTTTTTTTGGCAAAATAACTTGCTTTTAGTGTTTGTACTGCTGCTGGTCAGGACATGAAAAATATTGAAGTGTTTTAAAAGAATTTTTTTTTAAAAAAAAAAGCTTTCCACTGGGGCATGTGCTATCACTTCTGTTTTTTGCTTGTGTAGCATCAGTTACTGGTACAGACAATTCTGTTAGTAAAAGGCCAGGAATTAATTATTCCTTACTGCCCTGTCACAGATTTTTTTTTTTTCCCCTCTTCAAGCACTTCAAAAGTTACATTACAAATATGACCAGCTGCTACTAAATGGGGAAGGGAGGGAGAAGTCTGTGTTGGGAACAAAAGTCTAGGAACTAAAGGAACTGTTTGGGTCTGTGATTCAGCTTTACTGATGTCTTTCAGCGCTCTGAAGAGTACGCTAGAAAATGTTTTTGGTGCAGGGGGAGAACGCTTGTGTTAACAATGATGTGTTAGAGAACTACAGAAGAGGAAGCAGTGAAGACTGAACTGAACTTCCTCTGTTTACTCACGTGCGCAACACCATGGGAATAGGGAGGTGGAAGTAGAAATTCTCCCAGCTTGCCCTCTTTCTCTTCCAGTTAGTTATTCCTCTGAATAACATTTCTGTGAACAAGGAGGACCTCTTTCGCAAAGAGCTGGCTTGAAGTTTAGCTTACAGTTGGGTTATCCCTAATCTAGCTGAGCTCTAGTCCTCAGAAGCAGCCAACGGGCAGCTATTAGCAAAATTCAGTTTTTTTCTGAGCAGTGCACAGGAATCGATTTTATTTTTTGTTAATTTCTTAGCAGGGTGAGGGATACTGGGGGAAACAGGCTTCTACCCCTCACCCCTACTTCCTAGCAACTGGCCGTAAAATTGCATTAGCTATTTCCTCATATAGCATTTGCTGTGCATGTTTATCAGGAATATTTCATCTTAAACTAAGATGCCGTGGCAGCAGGAGGAACAGCACTAACAGGCTCTTTGTTTTCAGCTGTAAATTAGACAAGAAAGACCATAGATGTACACAGCCCATTCCCCTACTCAACAGCTATTGTACATGTTCTGTAGCTGAGGGGAGGAGATGGGGGACAGTTGATGAGGGCAAAAATACCAATCAAAATCTACATACTCCTGTTTTGTCTCTAGTCTTGGTTGGCAAGGTCTCCTTCAACAGCAGATTTTGGAAGACAGAGCCAGCCCTAGATATCTGTTCTGTTAGAACAGTGGAGCTCATGGAGTGAAGAAACAACCACAATATGCTCTAGACAAGGTTCCTGGCCTGCCGTCTCCCTGTTGTTTGCTTTAGGTTTCTAACAGTCGACACATAGAAGGCAAGCCAGTTAGGTTACATCTACACTACACACCTTTTAGCAACACAGCTGTGTCACTACAGCCCTACCACTAAAAGGCACATAGCGAAGTGCACCCACTGTTTGGCTGCAGGAGAGAGCTCTCCCACCCACAAAAAACTTCCACCCTGAACAAGCAGCAGTAGCTTTGTCAGGGGAAGAGCTCTTCTGCCAGCAAAGTGCTGTTCACACCACCACCACTTCTTGGCTGCAAAACTTTTGTTGTTTGGGATGTGTGTATTTTTTTCACACCTCAAAAGTTTTGTCATTCACTTTCCAGTGTAGATAAAGCTTGAGTCTCAGTCTTTTGCTGTTCTTCGTAAGACACTTTCATGCTGCCCCACCTAATCTCAGGCAGGGCAAGGGTTAGTCTATTGCATTCCTAGAAGATTTTGCACCTACGTTTTTTCAGCTGGCAGTGACAGCTACTTCACACTCTTGCACAATTCATGACCGAGGAGCTAGCCAGAGTGAAACAATGACTATGGGGGCAGAACAGGGAAAAGCAAATCCACGTGCCACTGTTTAAATAACCTCAGCCTGTTAGATGCAGCACATAGGGGCTATGATTCCTCTTTAGCCATAGCTCCTAAAAACAGCCAATTGCAACCCTGCTAGTTTTCCCATTAAAGGCTCTTTTTCCCCACCCTCACCCCCACGACTTTCAGATTAAATAAAGCTAAGAGTGTAATGCAGTATGAACAATAAATAAGGAAAAGGACCAGAAAAGAAAGCTGAAACTAATGTCCATGTTAAGCCATGCAATTCTACATTTTTCCCCCTTTTCTGTTGGTTTTTAGGGCAGTGCAAACAGCAAACCTCCAGCCTATCTTGAGCCTGTTCCATTTTGCAAATGAAACAAAATAAAGCAGTCACTGACTAGTGTCCATTTGGCTTTACCCAAAAAGCTGAAATGATTAATTGTATTACTGCTCAGGTGTGATTCTTCTTTGTTGGTGGGCTGAAACTATTACCCATCTGGGAGACTGAAGAGCAGACAGAACTACATCAACATATACAATATGAAGAACAGAAATTATTACACAGCACAGTTGGGCTTCAGAGCTGAATTGCGCCACTCTAGTTTCAAAGTATTTACATGAAGGAATTTCGGTCTTCCATGACTAGCAATGTCTTTCTTTACAGCAACAGGCCTTCAGTTTTCCTTTCACTCAGAGGGCAGAGATCTTTTTAAAGTGCCATTATGGGCAGGCAAGTGACTAGAATACTATGTGGTTTTAAAGATTTACTCTTAGTTGATGCTTGTGTCATCAGACTTGCCTATTTTTACAACTTGAAGTGAGCCCATTTTCTAATGCCAAAGCAGATTACTGCTAACCTGAAACTAAAGCCATAGCCTTCCTGCTTCATACGCTGTCAGCAATCATAAAGATTCTAGCATCAGAATTTAGTTGGCAATGCTGCTGCTGAGGTAACTAGAATTTAGCTTCTGGTGTTCGGTCTTGTAAATACTACATGATTGACAGCAGAAAAAAAATGTGAGTGGGTATTAGTAGATGAGGCAGCTATGACGCAGAATGTACCAAGCAGCAATATAATTCTCTTTTTAGAGTCACTTTTCTAACCATAATTGCATTTTAAATACTGGGGGCTTTTTAAAATGAGCACGGCTCAGTTTAAGGAAAGGAAGTTACCACTGCTTTGTGTTTAAGGTCTATTGGTGCACGTGCAAAAAGCAAATTTTAAAAAAAGCACACAAATTCTTGGTTTACCTTAACTTACCTGTTTAAGAAGCAAAATAGACTTATGACTGACGGTTCTTTAAACCAGACTGCATAGCAAGCCTTTGGCCTACTAGCTGCCAATTCTCAGACTTCATGATAATTTTAATGAAAACAGAAAAATACACTTTATGCTTAAATCACTGTTTTCCCCTCCCAGCCCATGATAAAACAGTTCATTGTCAGGTTATTCATCTATTTCAATACATTGCAGAGCGGGAGTTCACAAGCACACCACCAGATGGCAATGTTTAGGAGCCTGTTTGAAAATGTAACTTTGCTTAGCAACAATTCCTGTACTTGAGTGTTGATTCCACCCCCATTCCTCAAATACCCATAGAGAAAGGCACTAATCACCAACTTCTTGACCCAGTGCTTAAAAAGTCTCAGTAATACTCCCCTCCCTCAAGGGCCATATTGACTGGTTGTGTTTATTTGTATGTACCCTGTGCAGAATTGCTAGAGCAGTAAAAACCGGAGCATAGGAGGGAGAGGCAGAGCGGGGAGGAAGTCCAGGTCTGCTAGGGGCAGTCTAGATGCTGTGAAAGAAAAATTAAAGCTGTTCTAAGTGTACTTGTTTGAATTAATTGTAATGTAATATATTATTTGTTGAATGTAGTAATTAGGTATTTATGAATATATTGCTGTAATTTCTGACAACATCCAAAAAATAAAATTGTCCTAAATCATGGCAAAGGATTGTTTTTCCCCCCCACTAGTGGATGGAAAAGTTACACTGATCCCAGCTGAAGGACATGTGCAATGCACTATCATTATTTATAAGATTCTAGCAAAAAGGCAGTGTGTGGTTGACATTACATCATGGTATTTAGCCAGCACCCAGCCCAGCTTGGGCTCTACAATCTGTTCTAAGTCGGGGTGAAGCATCTGAGCAGCTTACACACTGGTCAGCGGATTTGTTATTTCAGAAGGATCAAGTCAGTCCAGAGTATCCTACGTCTGTTTCATCAGATAAATAGCCCACTTCCCTCACAACCACCTGACTATAGAGAAAAGATACATACAAGTTAACCAGGGACTACATAAGACACAGTGGGGTACCAAAAACATCATAGGGGAAGCTCAGAAGGGAGCAGATGGTGGCAGATATTTGGAAGACAGTTCAATTGTTTGAGAGTAAAGGCAGTAGGGAAACGTTTGTCTAAAGACATGGGGAATGATATGGTGATTAAATACTGCCGCCTGATGAGCGTCATGGACAAGAGACTTGCTTTCCATTGAGTGAAGGACAGCCCCCATACACATTCAGCTACATTTGATACCTTGTGGTGTTCAGCGATGCAAGGGTTATATTTGAGCCTAAAACCGACAGTAAGACCAGTTTACAGTTTGTGAAATAGACAAGGCCCCTAACATCAGCTGCAAAGGGCAAGAGAAGAGGAGTGTTTTCACACAATACCCATCTTGATCTTCACACAATTAGTGTACTAGTGTACGTTAAAGGAAAAGGAGTCTTATTCTTCTCACAGACGGTTCACTCTTTTATACGCATGATTTTTTTTTTAAAACAAATAGTAACTTCAGTCAAGAGAGCAAAAGTACAATACGTGGCAGTGATGTCTTCCAACCACCAAGAATATTTCCTTCTGCTCCTCCAACAGGTTTTTGGACCCATTTCTTAGTCTCCCAAACAGCCAGCAGACTGGGTAGGTTCTCCCCTTTACTGCTGTCCAGATAGAGCCTAGCACAGCAACTGGCATGTTGTCAGAGATTAGATTCAGTGCGGTGGGAGCTAAGCTGCATCATAATCCTTTGCTTTCAAATGATCATCTACCCCCGCAGCGTCCAGGAACACGCTCTATGAACGCCGCCTAATATTCTCTCTATTGCAGAGATTATTATGATAACATTCACATTCAGGAAAATCAACAAAAAAGCACCACCTGCCACAGCTGCATCCACCTGGAGGATCTCAGTGGCCTGCTAGAAGCAGTACCTGAGGAAGTGTGTGTTCTCTTTAAAGCTATATCCTCCCACGGAGGGAGAAATACAAAGCTACAGGTGCACAGAGAGAACAGTGCACTTAAATGGCCTTGGCAAGCCAGCCATATGAGCTCATCTATCAGCTGTGCTCAGAGATCAATATACTCTTGTAAGTGATGGCCCAGTTGAAAAAACAAGCCTTACCATGCAGCAGAGCTGGGTTAAAATCCATATATCACCCTGTAGCCCAGGGAAGTCATAGGACTGCTGTGCATCCAGGTGTTTAAAACAGTCCCATTCTGTGATCTTCCTCAGCCAGGCTTTAGACAACCCAGAGGAAGGAGAAGAGCAAGACACTAACTAAGAGCATATTTATTGCTGCTACATATCATTTAAGAGCGATAAAAACCCCATTCAATAAGGAAATAACAAGAAAAACCTCCCCACAGCATCTAACTGCTGCAACCAATTCATCTTGCAAAGACAGCTGACCAGGGGCTGGGAGAGTTCTGCCAGGTAGAATCATTTGTTTTGCCAAGGATGCTCATTATACAGCAGAAGCTGTTCACGATAGCTGTGAGCAGGGAATGCCCTCGGTGCCATCAGCAGTCCTCAACTTATTAATATGCAGCCACAAGGCTGCCTTTTTTCTGTTGCCTAACCACAAACCGAGGGAAACCAGCCTCCATGCAAAACACCACAGAGACTCAAGTTAGATACAACTGACAGGAAATATATAGGACTGGCATGGTTTTTAGCAGAGATCTATACAGGGCATTTACGGCATAAAAAACAGCATAAGGCAAGTTGCTGCAGGACTCATTAATAGTGTCCAGAGGGCAGAGGCCTCTACTGTTATTGCCTCATCCCATGAGGGTTTTAGACAGTCAGAAGGCATCTTAGAAATCCTGGGACTGGGCATTCTCACCCGGCTGAAGGTTTGTGCGTAGCTTGTACATGTGATCTAAGGCTTGAGTCAGAAAAGTCCCAGTGGTGTTGATCTCCATCAAGGTCAGATTATCCAGCTAAAAGACAAGGAGACATTACAGCAGTATTTCGGGAAGTAGCACTACAATCTCTCACAATAGCAAAAGGAAGGTCAATCTATGGACCCTATAAAATTAAGTTGACATAAGTTACGTCAGCATACAGCCACTGCAGTAATGAAATCGATTTTTTATGTCCACACTAACCTCCTCCTGTTGGCGGAGCATGTCCTCAACAGGAGTACTTCCACCAATTTAAATGACAGTGTGGGGCAGTGTGGAGCACTGAAAGCCTGGAGCCCAGCCACTGGGTTTGACAGCTAGGGCTCCAAGCTGTCAGTGTCTATAGTGACACTGTGTGGACCTAACTACATTGACCTAAGCAGCTATGCCTTTTGCAGAGGTGAAGTTAAGGTCGGTGTACTGGGTGACTTACATCAAGAGCAACACTGTAGTGTAGACGCTTAGAGTTGAAAGAAGCATTGCAACATTTGGAACAACACAATATGTGGAGTACAAGACCCCATGTGGCTATAGTTCTTAACTGTCAAGCAACCAAATCACCAGAAAAAAAGCTACAACTGGAACATTCACTACTAGTATTAATAATTCACAAGCCACAAAAATCACACAGCATCTTGAACATTCCCAGGGCAAAACTAGCAGACTTATCAGCCCACCCCAGATTTCTCTTACTGTACCTTGGCATGGGCCTCCTGCTGTCTGACAAAGCTGTCCGCAGACAGCCGCAGTTTAGCTATCCGCGTATCCCAGGTATCCTTAACCAACGTTCGGATTTCATCTGCTTTTGGGATGCTGTCTGAGGCACTAAAAGGAGGAGGAAGTAGATCAAAATAGGCTGCAAGGGACTAATGTGTTAAGTCTCTGGCACAAGTAATACTGGCAGCTTCTTGAATCTCTGAAGCATGAACAGAGTAGTTTGCTTTATACAAAGATGGAACACTGAAATCCAAAGTGCTGCTGGTTCTGTAGCTGAGATTCCCTGAATACTTTATTTACCCAGGAAAGCTGAGTTTTCAACACAATTCTCCTGGTCTTTAATTGCCCAGCTGGTCTGAAATATCAGGAAGTCTAATAACCTGGCCAAAGTTACAAGTAAAACAGCAACTCAATGGCTCAACTGTTATTAGAACTAAAGTTCAGCCCAGTACTCTTACCACTCAATCACAAGAATCATACATGTTGTGCCCCATAACATCCTAATGGTTAGGCAATTAAATACTTCCAAAAGGACCTCAAGAGATCAGATCAATTCACCTGGACAGTAGTGTTATGGTTATTCTAGTGTAAGTAAAGCATCTGCATGCCAAGAGGTTGTAAGCGTCAGAAGAAACAGGTGGGCTTCAAATGGCCAGTCCTCTGTAATCAAGGGCTTTTCAAGTCAGAACAGTATGTGTTTAGAAGAGTTGTTCTCAGCCAGGAGTACACATACCCCGGGGGGTATGCAGAAGTCTTCCAAGGGGTACTTCAACTCATCTAGATATTTGCCTAATTTTACAACAGCATAAAAAATACTAGAAAAGTCAGTACAAACTAAAATTTCATACAGATGACCTGTTTATACTGCTCTATATACTATACACTGAAATGTATATACAATATTTATATTGCAATTGATTTATATGGTAAACATGAGAAAGTAAGCAATTTTTCAGTAATCGTGTGCTGTGACACTTATGTATTTTTAGGTCTGATTTTGTAAGCAAATAGTTTTTAAGTGAAGTGAAACTTTGGGTATGCAAGACAAATCAGACTCCTGAAAGGGGTACAATAGTCTGGAAAGGTTGCAAGCCACTGGCTTAGAAGAAATAACAACCAGAAAGCTAATTTTATTGTAATGAAATGTCTTAGCAGACATGACACTTTAGAGTCAGGACATCCCCATTCCCTGCTCTCCAGGCTGAGAAGGGAAGAATTTCCCATCTCCTAAAGGGTAGCCTAACAGCAGCAGGGGGTGGAAAAGTCTAGAAGGATTAGGCTGTTGGGCCTCTAAGGTAGATTAAGAGAGCAGTAAATCTGTATAAATGAAATTAAAAATATGCTCAATACATCCAGGGCCACTACACTTGGTTTCACTTGTTCTGTGGTGTGATAACTGGACTCCAACGCTGCATACAGAAGTCTGTAAGTTAATAAATACAAAGGCTACCATTAGGTAAGTGCCCTAGCAAAATCTTGATGTACTTTGGAATAAGCTTCCTGTTAACACTTTCCCAAAGGCCTCCAAATTTTAATCCAATAAAATCCTAAAAGCTTTCCTATGTCACAACTCACAGTCCTGAATATTTACCAACCTCAAACCCCACTGGGCAGGGAGGAAAGTATCTTTGATTGGTTACTGTAAGAGATCTACTTACTAATTTAACAGCAGCTTAGTTAGTTCCATGTAGTAGGGACTGGGCATTGGAGTGAAAGTGTCCTCTTTGCGCTCCTGATCCCGGATTTCCTCCAGCTTTTCTGAAACGCAATTGGAAGAGTCATACTTTACCAGATGCTTCAATGCTCTGGTGTCAAGTTTTCCCAGCAGAAGCTGCATCCCTTGACCAACCTTGCAGGATGAACTACCAGTTTCATGTTTACATCAGGTGGAATCATCACTTAGGTGGAGACACCAGCTGCTGCAGGAGAAAATTCTAATGCCCAAAAGTTGCTCTAATCTCATGTCTAGAAGCAAAAGTAGACCTCAACTCTATGGGAGGAAGGGACACCCATGAACCCAGGACTGTGGTGACAGGAGCTGAGGAGCAACATTCAGTCCTACATCAAATGAAGGATGAATCACCGTCACCAGCTGGGATACGAAGAGAGAAAGAGTCACATGCCTGGAGAAAGCTCCTCCAAAAAAAAGGGAACCTTTCTGCCAAGTAAGATTTTGGCTTATTGATTTGCAGTCTCTGGAATGAGGAAAATGTGGAAGAGGGAGAATGTTTAGAGACAAAAGCCCCTTCACTCTTCCTGAGATTCCATCATTACCTGCTTCCTGCCCTCCTCAACTACACATTTCCCTCAAAATGGCAGAATGGAGGGAGGTAGGATTTTTATTTCTAATGAGAGGAACAAACATCACATTGGGGCAAAATCTCGTCAATTCCTGACTGCCTTCAAGGGACAAAGGAGAATGAGGAGATTAGAACTTCTGTGTGCTCTCCAAAGACACTTTCTTCCCTAGAAATAAAGCTTGAAAAAAGAGGCGCTAAAAGGCAGAAGATCCCCCTTAATTATAACAATACGCTGCATTTTTATTACAAACAAATCTCACCACTGAGGTAAGCAAATATGATTCTCATTTTACAGGTGGCCAAATAAAGCCAAGAACAGGGAAGTGGCCAGCTGAAGATCACACTGAAACCAGTGGCAGAACTGGGATACAGTATTTTAAACCAATTTTACGTATCAGAATAAGAATATATTCTAACTACACAGATTAAAAATTACGATGAGATGCTAAAAGCATGCTAGTTTGCAGTACTGTCATAGCCGTGTTGGTCCCAGGATATTAGAGAGACAGGTGGGTGACACAGTATTTCTTTTACTGAACCAACTTCTGTTGATGAAAGAGACAAGACCTGAAGAAGAGCTCCGTGTAAGCTAGAAAGTTTGTCTCTTGGACCAACAGAAGTCAATCCAACAAAAGACATTATGTCGCCCACCTTGTCTGTATAAAATCATGCTAGGTCTTTAAAATCTCAGCAGCACTGCATTAGGCAACAATTCCTTCCACAATTCCATTTGCCCCTGCAGCTTTCTTGGGAAACTTGCAAAGGTTCAATTCCTGTATTTCGGGACTCCGCACTAGCCCTGTAGCTTGGCTAAGTCCATGCTTAACCTGTAGGCTACTATTCTCCTTACCAGCATCCATCCATTCAGGAGGTATTAGCCGACACTTCTGTCTCTGTTTTAGGTTAACAGCTAGCCAAAGAGGCACTTCCACAGGCAAGCCAGGATTAAAAGGACCCAAATCCCCCTGGAAAATAAAATTCAGTATGAAAATAAGGAAAGTATAAGTAACAAGGCATGGAAAATTGTGACACCTCTTAAAATCTAGTCTTCCTTCATCCCCCTCACACATTATTGAAGGATCAACGGTTTCCTGTTGATTTAGGGAAGCCAGCCCATGCCAGCTGAAATCATCCCTCCTCTTGGTCCCAGCACAGTTCTCCTCTCTTCCCTTAGCAGTAACTACTTACATTTTGATGGCTCTTTCTATCCTAAAGGGTTTCATAAGCTTTATACGAAAATTACTTCTCCCATCACTGAAATGTAGCCCCTTTGGCTGTGGGTAGGGTGAGCAGATGTCCTGATTTTAGAGAGACAGTCTGGATATTTGGGTCTTTTTCTTATATGGCCTCCAATACCTCCCAGCCCATCCCAATTTTTCACACTTGCTGTCTGGTCATCCTAGCTGTGGGTGGACTATGGGAGATGTTTTAATAGCAGAACAGCTAATGCAGAGGATTCTTGTATCCGCTGGTGTTGTAGTGGGAGCTGGGCTAACAGGCAGTTAGCCAAAGGGAATGCGGTGTTTAGGAAGAGCCAGCCGGGTAATGTAACATTCACGACAGGGCACTTGGCTGTTGCTCCACTAGGGGCTTTGCTATCGCTATGGATTTTAGTGGCAGGCGCCCAGACTCCATGGTGATGGGCGGCAGGATCTAGCGATCCCATCGCCTCTTATCGGGATGCCAGTAGCCCCCTCGCGGAGTGGGTCAGCCCCCAGTGGCTCTCCTGCCCCGGCCCCTGCCAGCGGGCCAGGGCCACCTCCCACACCGATCCCCTCGCCACCCCCTGCTTCTCTACGTACGATCGCAGCGGGGAGGGGGGCTGACCCCCGAACTGGGCCCTGCCCCCCAGCTGCCTCCGTCAGGGCCCCGGCCCCGTGACACCCTCGAGCCCAGCCCCACGACAGGAGCCATTCCCGCCCCTCAGCCCGCAGATAGCCCAGACCCGTTTGCCTGCACCCCCGCCCTCGAGCCCAGCCCCTTTACCCCTCCCCCCACCCAAACACGCGCCGGTCCGGCCCCTCAACCCCAGAGCCCCGCCCCCCGGGCCGACGGTCGCTCCGGCCCGCACCCCGATGAGGTAGATCCGGTCCAGGCTGAAGTTGGGGATGACGGTCACGAGCTCCTTCTCGGCCAGGAACTCGGCCTCGGCGGGATCCATGGCCCTGAGGGGCCGCCGCCGCCGCCGCCAACCGGCCGGAACTGGAACTCGCAGCGCGCGCGCGCGCGCCAGCCTACACCCTCTGCCATTGGCTGGGAGGGAGCTAGACCCCGCCCCCCAGCGTAACCCCGCCCGACGCTGCCTGTCTCTTAGCGGCGCGAGAGGCTGGCTGTGCTTTCCCTTTCGCGGGTTAGACGAGGGACTCGCATGGAAGAAGCTCTGATTGGTTTATGAGCACTCCGTCTCTCTCTGATTGGCTTAGTCACATATGCCGTGCTACGCGATTGGCTGAGCTGCCGGAATTATTTCCAGCCAATCAGAACGCTCTTGAGCACGGCTCCTCAGGCTGGGCGGGAGAACGTTGCCTGCCGAGCAGCGCGCCCCGCGGGATGCCGCCTGCCCGTGCAGGCCACGTTCCCAGAGGGCGGGGCAGTGTCAGGCCTACCCTGCCGTGTGTCATAGACCCCGCGCCGCGCGTTCCCGTGGGGATTCCCCTCCGCACCTGGAGTCCCGGCCCCAAAGGGATGATGCCGCCCCCCAGGCCTATTGCCTCCTGTTTTGCACCCTCCAGATGTTTTAGGTTAGGGGCTAATCTCCCCTCCTGGGCAGCTTGCACCATGTTTCCAGCCGGCTGCAGGACTCCAGAGCCGGTGCTCTGCTCCCCTCCCTCCTAATCAGCATCGCCTCTGGGGCTGTGCTCCACTGAGCCTTGGCACACCTGGCACCGACCCAGAGCGGGCTGAGCAAGGCCTGAGACGTTCAGCCAAGAGCCCAGCCTCAGCCTTGGCCTACCCCCGGGTTTAGCACGGGGCACAGTACAGCTCCCCTGCAGATAAACTCCTGACCTCGCTGTAGTAGATGCCAAAAGCAGTGTGAGGGGAAGGATCTGAGTTCCAGATCCTCCGCTGCCTTTCACCTATTTGCCATTCTTATATGATCCCCATCTCCATAGTATCTGAGCGATTCAGAGCCTGCCAGCTGTTTCACCAGTTTGGCATTTGACTCTTCACTTTGTATTTCTTTAACTGCAGGTTTACGGAATTGTTGCTTTGTTTTCCCATCGCTATCCTTGACAGCGGTGTGTCTTGGGCAGAGAAGGGACCTTGATTCATTAATAAAATAGCAGCTAGAGGTCAAAGTCCTATTGTACTAGGCATTGTACAAATGTATAACAGATTGTCCAAGTTCTGAAGAGTTTATGCTCTAGTGTAAGATCACAGCCAACCGATGGATACAACAGACAACTGGGCTGAGCCCAAGGAACTAAAGAAATACCATTAATCAGCATGAAAAACTGCAGTCCCAGCAAACCAGCTGCCTGCCTGCCCACAATCATTGTTGAGTATGTTGCAAGCATCTGTAAGAATATAAGAACGGCCATACTGGGTCAGACCAAAGATTTACTAGCCCAGTGTCCTGTCTTCCTGCAGTGGCTAATGCCACGTGCTTCAGAAGGAATTAACAGGTCAATCATCAAGTGATCCATTCCCTGTTGTCCATTCCCAGCTTCTGGCAAACAGAGGCTAGGGACACCATCCCTGCCCATCCTGGCTAATAGCCATTGATGGACCTATCCTCCATTAATGTATCTAGTTCTTTTTTTAACCTGGTTATAGTCTTGGCCTTCAGAACACCCTCTGGCAAGGAGTTCCACAGGTTGACTTGTGTGAAAAAATACTTCCTTTTGCTTGTTTTCAATCTGCTGCCTATTAACTTAATTTGGTGATCCCTTTCTCTAGTCTCAAGTGTGGTTCCACAGGGATCTGTTCTGGATCCAGTGTTGTTTAACACCGTTATTAATGACCTGGATGTAGATATGAAGAACACAGTGACCAAGTTTGCAGATGACACAAACCTAGGAGTGGTTGCCAGTACTTGGCAGGACAGAGCTAAAATTCAGAGGGAGCTTGATAAATTGGAGAACTGGGCTATCAACAGCAAAATGAAATTCAGCAAAGACAAATGTAAGATGCTACACTTAGGGAAGAAAAAACAAATTCCAAATGGGGGAAAACTGGCTTGGCAGCAGCACTGCTGAAAAGGATCTAGGAATTGTGGTGGATCAAAACCTCAGCATGTCAGCAATGCGATGCTGTTGCAAAAAAAAAGTAAATGCAGTTTTAGATTGCGTTAACAGAGGCATAGCATGAAAGTCATGGGAGGTGATAGTACCACTCTACTCGGCGCCGGTTAGGCCTCAGATGAAGTACTGTATCCAATTTTGGTCTCCAATGTATAGAAAGGATGTAGAGAAACTGGAAAGGATTCAGAGGCGAGCAACAAAGATGATCAAAGGGATGAAATGCAAGCCATATGAGCAAAAACTGAAGGAACTGGGTACGTTTAGTTTGGAAAAGAGGCGATTAAGTGGGGATATGACAGCAGTCTTCAAATACTTGAAAGGCTGCCATAAAAAAAGATGAAGAAAAGTTGTTCTTTTTTACCAAAGAGGACAGGACAAGAGGCAAAGGATTCAAACTACAGCTTAGCAGATTTATATTAAATCTCAGGAAAAACTTTCTAACTGTTAGAACAGTAGGACAGTGGAACAGACTGCATAGGGAGGTTGTGGAAGCTTCTTCACTGGAGGTTTTCAAAAGGAGGCTGGATGGCCATCTGTCTTGGATGGTTTAGACACAATAAATCCTGCATCTTGGCAGGGGGTTAGGCTAGATGATCCTTGTGGTGCCTTCTAACCCTATGATTCTAAAAAAAACCCCAACAAATAGAACTGTCAAGACACATTGAAGATGTTAATGTCTAAAGTTATGCAGGGGAAAGAAAAAAAAATTAAAGGCTTTTATCCTGGAGTGATTTAGAGCACTGTCAGCCAGGCTGTTAGGTTGTCAGGTTGTCATGGAAACAGAAAGCCTTCAAACAATATTAGTAGTGACAGATCTATTTAATGGTGTGTTCTTGCAATCCTGTTCAAAATGCCACCTATTCCTCTGTCTTGCCTCCATCGTGTCCCAGCAACAGCACAACCTTGATGCAATGGGAAGAATAAAAAGGACTCAGTGTCAGGTAAACTGTGTTTTCCCACAAAAAGTCTTTCCCGGGGAGCTATTTTCCCTCTTCTTACCCCTCATCAGCCACTCCGTTATTCTCTCCCTTGCCCAAACCAGGCTCTGTAGCACCCAGAGCCGAGCCGCTCTACATTGCATGAATAAAAATGAAAAATGATAGCACCATAGTTGCAGGATGATAATAATCCCATTTTGCGGCTGTCACTCAAAGGCCTTGTTATGCCTGGATCTGATTTTCCTTCACTCTGCTCTCACTGCCTTCCCATAAAAAACAAATCGAAGAGCCATCTTGCTCCCCAGCAGCTGCCAATGGTTCCTATCGATTGATTTCTATCGACTGATATTTTATGACTCCCTAATGGCTTTTTTTTAATTAAGTGAGTTTTGTGTGTATGAAAAGTGCCAGACGGGCAGCTCCTCAGGCCTCTGTTTATCAGTGGATGAGGGAGAGCATTGGGAGTGGCACTGGCAGGGCAAGCTGCCCCGGCTTACTGCCCCCCGGCAAGGTGTCTCATTTGTGACTGGGGGAACCATCTGCTGGGGTTGTGAAAGCAGCTTAGTCTCCATCACTCGATCCCCCTCGGTTTCCTTGCTGTGCCTGCCAACGAGGAGGGACATCATAGTGCCAATTGCACTTGGAGTCAGAATATCACTAAGCCCAAGCATTTAAAAAAAAAAAAAGGAGTCAGGTCCCAAAACATGAGATTGGTTTAAAAATAGTGAGATTTTTAACATTAATACATGTGCGGCCCTTTTTATCCACTTCCTGGTTTCTGAGCCATTAGGCATCACATTTTTCAGCTCTCCTCCACAACAATCAGGGCTAGAAACTTGCTTCTTGTTTTAAAGGGAGTTCTTCCATTGAGATGCTCATAAAAAGTGGCACCACCATTATCCAGGAGCTGAGGCTTTAAGACGCGAGTTTGGTTTTGGAAACAGTTGTCATTGGCTTTTCTCCATCTCTCTTTGTCAGGAGTGGGCAAACGGTGGCCTGTGGGCTGCATCTGTTCTAAGCAGGCCCGCAATCTCCAACTGGCGAGCAGAATCTAGGGATTGTGCCGCTCTGGCACTCCAGCCGGGGCGCCGGGTCAGTGGCTGCACCATGCGGCTTCCAGAAGCCACGGCACAGCTCCCGCTCCAGGGTGCAGGGTCGGGGGCTGCAACACATGGCTCCCAGAAGCAGCCGCATGGCCCCACTCCAGTGCTAACGGGGTCGGGGGCCACTCGGAGCCTGCACCCCTGAGCCTCTCCCCACACCCTAACTGACTTTCCCAGCCCTGATCCCCCTCCCGCTCCCTAAACCCCTCGATCCCAGCACAGAGCACCCTCCTGCATCCCAAACCTCTCATCCCTAGCCCCACCCCACAGCTCGCACCCTCAGCCAGAACCTGCACCCCTTCTCACAATCCCTCCCCCAGCCCTGATCCCCCTCCTGCCCTCCAAACTCCAGAGCACCCTCTTACACCCCAAACTCCTCTTCCCCAGCCCCACCCCCGGAGCCCACACCCCCAACAAGAGCCCTCATCCACTCCCGCACCTCAACCCTAGTTTTGTGAGCATTCATGGCCCGCCATACAATTTCTGTTCCCAGATGCAGCACTCGGGCCAAAAAGTCTGCCACCCCTGCTCTGTGTATTTCTAGTGCACCAGCCATGATTTCAGCCCCGAACCAGGCAAAGCTCAATGCTCTTGCCTGAGTTTGCTTTTGACATTTTGAGTTTGTTTGAACCCCCGCATTCAAAGCAACACTCAGGTGCAAACCCCAGCCCCCGGAAATCGAAACACAGAAGATTCATGACGCAACCCTTAGCAATGGTACTCGCCAGATTTCACACAGCTCTGATCTTCACAGGTTTAAAGAGCAACTCTAATCCTGGAGCAACCCTGAAACCGTCAAAAGAGGAACCCACAAAGAAACTGTGTTAGGTAAGCACTGCCCTGGAGTGTGTTAGCTCTACATTCACTCTGATGCAGAGAACCCTCAAAATAGGACATATGTGGGACTCAGGGTAGGCTGCCCCAGTGAAAGCCCTGATTTAAAGGCATCTACCTTGAGAGGTTGCACTGGTGGAGCTACATTGGGATAGCTACACAGGGGAAAAGATCCTGAACATAGAGATGCCCTTAGTGAAGATCTTTGTTCTGAAGGTCCCTTCCCTCTGACAGTCACAGCAGCTTCTGCTGCTCCATCCATGAGAAAGTCATAGAGGCCTGTGCTGATCACAATAGCAGGAGGAGGAAATGGGCTGTTAGAGGACAAGAAGCCCAGGTTTACATCTGAAATGCTCACCAATCCGGGCTTAGGAGAAGCTCAGATTCCAGTGCATTTCCAGATCCAATCTCCATAACTCAGCTCTGTCTTGATTTAAATACAAGAGATGGACATATGCTCCAAAGTCCTGCTTTGGCTTTCAAACACCTCAACATTCAGGGGCGTCCAAAGCGGGGTGGATGAATGTAGCCTATTTTAAATGTCAGGACAAATGTGCAAAATACAGATCAAGAGTCAGATCTCAAAAGGCCCACATTTTGTGTCTTTAGATCTCTCGCTGAAATCAGTGCAGGCCTGATTCTCCAGTTAGGCTGCTCTAGATCAAGGGTAACAGCACTGAAGCCAATAGCCCTCTGATGGTGTAAAGGCACTGTGGGAAAAGAGTGAAACTCTGAGCTCAAAATATTCTCCCCTTAGGCATTGGGAGGAGGTGCACACTCAATTTCATTCAATATATTTACTCCGCCACTTACCTATCAGTGACTATAACCACAGCGAAACTTTTATTTTCAGAGTTTGCAGCAAGAAAAATAATACAATTCCACTCGAAAGCCAATTGCCTGCATGTCTCAGGGGAGCAATAATCTAAACCCTATTGGAATGCATTACGGCGGTGCCAGGCAGTCTATAAATGGCTCTGACATGGTGTGAATACACTTTTGTGTCTTTTGCCATCTGCTGCTGTCATTAAAAAATTAAATTTCCATCTGTTTTCACACTCTTCCCCCACTTTTCCTGTAGGTTTCTGATTAATTCTGTTTCTTGGTAGCAAAGACCCCATGTCTCATCATGGGATGTGGAGGAGCTTTATGTGTAATGCTAGGGTCAGGGTGGAAAGAGCCAGCCTGTGATTATGTTTAAGATGTTAATGTTCCCAGAATGATCTCTGTCATGCCACTAACTTAGTTTCCCTGTTTGTGCCATTTGGAATCAGTTCATTTTGCTCTTCATATTGAAAACAAACAGAATGCCACCAATATCCTCCCCAAAGCACGTTGGTGGGGCATGCTCAGACTGCTTAGACCCCACGTCTGAATGTTTTTTCTTAAACGTCGGTGTAAGTAGGGTTTGCATTTTGTTTGCTTGTGCTGCTGCAGCGATCCTTATTCTTTACAACTACAACACATGCAGGAAAACAGTTCTTAGTGCCTTCAGAATTTGTAAGTGACTGCAGCTCATTCCCTAGTGGAGACTCAACCATCCTCTGGAACATCACAATACTCACATTCATGATGCCATCAAGGGTCGTGACATCGCACAAGGAATGAACAGGAGCCATCAGACATTTAAGACACAATGCTCTTGTTCCCGTGCAAGCGTCTCTGGTAATAAAAAGTTGGAGAAAGTAAATGCAAAGTGGTTTGATCAGAATACAAAGTATCTTGTATTTCTAGAGTAGCTTGGATCTCAAAGCATTTTATCCATTCCACCTTCTAAAGTATATACATGGGAATCACTTCATCCACTGCTGAAATGCACCCATCACTGGGTGGAACATGGATGTGGTTTAACAGCTCATGGTAAAACTATGCCAACAAGTTTGGACAGCAAGTGAAATGGAATTATGCATCTCATTGAAACTGCAGGGGGAAATTAGAGAAACAGAATGGCAAGGTCCAGGCAAGACTAACACCTCTCCCTCCTGGATTTGTTACATCAGGGATTGGCTTTGTGTGTCTGCGAAAGGACAGTACCTCCAGCAGTGCGGCATCGCCTAAGACAACACCAGGGCATTGGGTCATCACTAATTCAGAGGAAAGAGTGCCACCTGCTGAATCACCAACATTGCACCCCATTGCCCTTCTTGGATTACTGAGTCAGCCACCTTCCTTAGCTTGCAAGAGCTGACAAGAACACAGCCCGAGGTGGGCCCGGGCATCAGCAGGGCTGCCAAGCCACTCAGTATTTGCATTGATTCAGACTGGGAACATCAGCAAATTTCCGGGGTGCACCTGGGAAGGGAAGGTCAGTCTCCAGGGTTGTTTTCTCCAGGCCTTGTGCCAAGACTCAATATGAAGCCTGGCATTATAAGGCTCCTAAGACGGTGGCAGAGGGAGGGCAGCCCAGGCCTTTCCTTTCTCCCTTTATTTCACCCACCGCTCCTGACTGGCCATTGCTATGGGCACTAAAAGCTTTGAAGAGAAAAGGGAGGAGGAAAGGTGGATGGAAATCAGAGGAAGACATGAGCACAGTAGCTGACAGCAAGAGGCATTGCAGCCTCAGGGACTCTAAGTCAGGTGCATTCTGAGAGTGGCCATCAGACACAGACTGGATCAGCTAATGTGCTAGCACAGCATCCTTTGTACTCACTCTGATGCTTGTCACAGGTGCTTCTCTGACTGCAGCCCAGCTGCAAGTTCCCAGAACTTCCCTGAATCAAAGACCTGACCAGCTCACATGTGACTCCCTGGCGTTGAACCAGGCAGCAGCCCGCAACCTGGCAACTCTGACTAGCCAACAAATGCTCTGCTGACAGCAAATAGCAGTCGGGTTAGAGTTGCACTCAGCGCAGTGACTGCTGGGCTCCTGACAGACAGCAGGGTCCTGTTGTTTGAACTCAGCGGCTGGACATGATTCATGTCCTTGGAGGCAACGCTGACACTTGCACATTCTCCCATCCTCCAAGGGGCCTCCTCTCTAGCACTGTGGCACAGTTGTTTCAGCCTCTATGAAATTAACATAACACCACCCACAATCCCTTGCGTGTGTCTCCAGCCCATTTAAGACCTTATTGTTTGACAAAGCCAATAGTTTTTTTCCTCTGGCTGAGGTGACAGCTGCACTCCAGTGATGAGCCCCAAGAAGGGTATGTCTGGGAAGGTGGGAGCTTCCATTTCCTTAAGGCTTTTGTGGAGCTCCTTCCCTTGCCTAATGACTTGACGTGCTCTGTTGTGCCTGCACATTAGTGGTGATGGGCACAGCTGCACCCATGTGGCTTTGCACACTCATCTGGTAGAACTTTGCACATCCCTGATCTTTTTCTTCTGGCAGGGACCAATGAGGCTCTGGTATCATTTTGGGGCCCAGCTGCACTGTAAAAATAAACCTATTAGGGGCTCCATTTACAACCCTGTTGCCCCCTATCTTCCTGGTTGCCTATTGTAGAATAGATGGGACACAATGGTCTCCTCCAACCGTACTCCAGCTATACAAAGCAAGGCTGTAGCACAATTTGGTAACATGGTTAGGGCCCACCTACCCTGCAGAACCCAGCCACGCTGTAACTGGGTCTCTGTGATTGTTAGTTTATAATGTAGGAGCACCTACGAAAAAAAATTACAGGGTGCCAGTTCCCCCCCCAGCCCCTCCTCCGCCACAGTGCCCTCTCCCTGCTGGCAGCCCCACTGATCAACTTCTCCCCCTCCCCTGCAGTGCCTCCCACCCACCGTAGATCAGCTGGTCCACTGCGCTGGGAGGCAGAGAGGAGCGGGGACAGGGTGTACTCAGGGGAGGATGCGGGATAGGATTGGAGCATGGCAGAAGGGGTGCAGTGGGGGCAGGGGTAGAATGAGGGTGGGAAGGGGCGGGGTAGGGGCTTAGGATGGAGTGGGGGTGGGGCACCCACCCCGGGTTGAGAGGAAGCCGGCACCGATGCTGGTGGTGACTGCCATCCCGCCCTCTACCCGGGGCATTCTGGGAGTGCCTGGCAGGGCACTGCCTGCCAGCGGCCCCATGGGTGCACCATGGGGTTCTGAGACTGCAGTGGCACAGCACGAAAGCAAACCCACGCTGCTCCGGGGAGTGGACATTACAGGATGGGAAGGACCTGCTGGATCCTGAGGAGTTCAGTGCGCCTGGAGGCCAGTAAGATTCCACTCTCTGTTCCCGGGCAGATCTTGATTCTCACTCCACGGGCTCATTTCCAGCTGACCCCAGAGGAGAGTTCGGCACAGAGAGGAAGAGCAGAACCGCCAAGACAAGCTCCATTGGAAAGATCCGAGTGGGGAACGTTCCCCGGGGCGAGGTTAAATGCCCTCGGAGGCGCCAGCGGACACAAAAGGGAAACACTTGGTGGCATACCCGTGTCTCTCCATGTTTTCTGTCTCAGCGCAGACAGTTCCGTTGCCTGGCTCTATTCTGGAGTCTCTATAGCTCTGCCCTGGGCAATCCTGAGGAACAAAACACGTGCCCCTTTCGTCATCAGCCACATTGCTTTCAGCTTCCCACCTGACGACAAGACAGGGCCACTTTTGTGACGGCTGCCATTTTGGCTGATGCCAGGGCTTGTGCTAAAGAGCCAGGATGGCGTGCTGTGAGACTCCCCCCTTCTGTGGATCAGGCACGCAGGAGACATGTGGAACCATGCGTCTATCACCACATGCCCTGCGGTCAGCCAGGGCGGGGGGAGGGATTGGAGCTGGGCACCCATGTTATAATACAACCACCTTTGGTCACTGAGCGTAATCAGGTCAGATTTGGAACCAGTTCCATACCTGAGCATGGGATGCTGCAAGAAGCAACATGCCGGAGCAGGGGGGAGGGCTGGGGGTCTTCCACACAGACAATCTGACAGAGGCCGTGGGGCAAAGAGATCTTTATTTGTAACAAAACAAGAAGTCTTTATAAATCCCACCTATCCCTTTTAAAATGTTGCCCAGACAGTCCACGTTAAAACATTCCCATTCGCCCTCATGACAAGATTGTGATCCCACAAGTGCATGAGACCAGCCTGCATTGGTGGCATAGACTGGGACAGACTCTGCCCCTAGGGGAATTCAGTCCCTTTGTCAGGACGGGGCGTTCTCCCCGCTGTATCTCACGGCGACTCTCCCACGGTATCTCAGTCCTACGTGTCTGCTCCCCTCCCCATGCTGCACGCCCATGTGCTGGTGAGCAAAGGGCGAAGGATACACACGCATCATCAGCACCCAAGTCAACCGCGAAGGGCTGCCCAGCTGCCCCGGGGCTCTCCATGCCTCGCTCCCTGTGTTGGGAGAGGAGGGATTCCACGCCCCCGCCCTCAGAGATCCTGGATCACTGATGGTGGGAGCCACAAACCACAATCAGCAACATCCCAATGTAGCCACTTTCAGCAGCAAAGAAAGTGCTGCCTGGGCCAGCAGATCCAGATGGTGCGGGGTCTCAGTAGCCCAAATCCTCTCGGCAACCTCTACACAAAAGAGCTCCCTTCTCCCGCAACTCTGTGAAGCTCGGATGGGCTCTTCCTTGGGCTACTGGTCCCTCTCCCCACAGAGCAGCAGGGCAAGTGCTCGGGTCATGCTGAAAGTGATCAAGGACGCAAGGCTGCTGACACCGATGGCAGGCTTGTATTCCCATCTGAGGCCTGCATCTGCCCCTCCTCAAATAGATCCAAACCTCCCTCCCCACTCCCAACCTAGCTGGGATTCCCCCACCTTTGGCCACCTGGGTTTGGTACACCAGAAATGCCGGAGCAGGAACATGGTACAGAAAACATAGTGACGTTCGCATCGTATCTGGGCTCATGAGGCTGAAGGCCTGCGACGACCCGTGTCCAGATGACAGCCTGATCAAGTTTTCCTCGTCCTTCTCATGAACACGGGGCTCTGGCGAGATGTTGCCATGACAAGCGCCGCAGTGCTCACCTCCCGGCCACCAGGAGAGGGCTGGCCCCTGGCCCCTCTGACCCGACGGGCGTGATCTGTCTCTTCCATCCTGGCTCACGCTCCTCTCCTAAGGCAGGAGCCACCGGCCTCGCCTATGGGTTGCAGCCCAGCAGTCGCCTGCTGCTAAAAAGGTTCGGCGTCTTCCCCACTGCGCTCTGGCATTTGAAGCGGAACCGTTCCATCCTGCCAGCCAGCCTGCATGATGGTGAGCCCAGCCCAAACTCGGGCAGCTCGCCGTCCATCGGGGCAGGGTGCGACACACATCCTGCTGCCTCATTGACGGCGTGGAGGCTCCAGGAGAATCACCCGCTCTATTAAGGAGCCGGGGAACGGATTTTGGTGACCAGGGCAGAGAATGCTCCCTCCGCCTGCCCATTGATTTAGCTTCGGCCTCAGCCAAACCCTTTTATGGTGATTTAAATGGCCAACGGGAGGCTGCAGTCTGGGTTCGCGCCGGAAGAGCCACCTCCAAATCGCCGTGACCCATCAGCGCGGCCTTCTCCCCAGCCCGAGCCATCAATCTGCTCCAGCGCTCCCAGAGAGGAGCTGCCTGGCTAATTCCTTAACATGCCACAGCACGCTGGAGTTGGGAACGGCGTGACGGTCCCAGTAGCGCGGGGTATGCAGCGCCATTAATAAATCTTTAATAAACCTGGTTAAAGGGAGTGGGAGGGACAGGGGGAAACGCACGGCACAGATGGGTTCCCGGGCAAGCTGTTCACAGTGCCTACAAAACAGCCCCGGCTCTGTCATGCTCTCTCTGGCCCTCGCCTGGCACTCTGCACGGCTCCTAGTCTCACAGCATCTGGCTCAGCTGTTGTTGCGCATCGGATCTTCACTTGGCCGCCTGGCGTCCCTGGCCAGCGTCATGCCCGTGGGGGTAGGAGGTGTGATGATAATGGCCGGGACTCTCAGGTGCTTGCTGTTCACCACGGGCGTCTGGCTGCTCCCGCTGCTCACGCATGATTTAAAGCCTGAGAGAGGGCGAGATGAGAAAGAGAGAGAGAGAGTCAGGGCCATCTGGGGTAGCCCAGCTCGCTGGGAGATGAACTGCAGGAAGGAGCAGGGCTGGGCAGGGACAGGAGATGACGGATCATTTCCTGATCCTCTGCACATTTCTAGGGCCCTTCCTGGCAGGCGATCCCATGAACATTATTTATTTGCGGTGCGGTAACACATAGGGGCCTCCGTCGTAGATAGTCTCACCCGCAGCTGTGCTAGGGGCTGTACAAATGCAGCCAGAAGTGCTGAGAGGGGTATCGCTATTCTGCATAGGAAGGCACCTCCGTACTGGTCTAACTGGGTCCACGCTAAGGGGTTGTGCCGGTCCAAACATCTCAGTAACAGAGAGTCAACCCCCCCGCTCAGGACAGTTATACCGGTACAAATGCCAGGGCTAGCCCGGGCTGTCGTGCACCCACCTCGTGCGAGGGATGGGACCCCTCTTGGGGAGGGGAAGGGAGCAGAGGTGGGGGGAGTTTGTGGAAACTCTCGTAACGCAAGTGACCATTTTGCCAGGGATGTTTCTGAACCCAAAGCACAGCAGCCGCTCTCCTCTGGAAGTCAAGCCCGCCCCACGCTCACCACGCCGATTCTCCTCTAAGAATCATTCCTGCCTTCATTGATTTGTAGCACAGTAGCATCAACCGGGCCCATCTGACAGCTGAACACCACACCCCACACACAGAGCCCCTGTCCTGAACCTCTTACATACACCAGACAAAGGGTGGGACAGGAACCAGAGGCCCAGATGCCCAAGGTCACCCAGCAAGGCAGGGAGAGAGCTGGGAACGGAATCCCGATCCCCTGACTCCCAGTCCAGTGCGCGCCTCCTTAGATTAAGATGACCGGCTTCTAAAGCAGCGGTTCTCAAACGCGGCCCCCCAGGGGCTTTTCTTGCAGCCCCAGGTTCCTGGGTGGTGATTGGGGATGGGAAGCAGCAGCTCTTCCCCAGGGGCTGCCAGCAGGGGTCGGGCCCTGCCCCATGATGGAGCCACAAATGCCAGAGGAACAGGCAGCCGGTGTGAGTTCCCCACCTTCCTGGGGACAGTGGAGCTCGGACTTCCAGCTTCACCCCTGGGTAGGGTGACCAGACAGCAAAATTGAAAAATCGGGATGGGGGTGGGGGATAATAGGAGCCTATATAAGAAAAAGACCCCAAAATCGGGACTGTCCCTATGAACTCGGGACAGCTGGTCACCCTAACCCTGGGGCAGCGGGCCCCTCGCTGCGGAGCAGCGGGCTCTGGGCATGTGGCAGGAGGCTCCAGCTTTGGGTCCTCGCTCTACGCTTACTACCGTCGACATCACCACCGGCCCCAGCGCCCCACCCATTCCCCTATTGCCCCTGGTCCACGCTGCCTCCTCACCCACCTCCCCATCCCAGGCTTAATTTGTCCCACAGCTTGTGTGAGTCTGCTGTGAAGAGTGATCTGTGTATGTTTGTTAATATCACTTTCCAGTGCCTCCCAGCCCCTTAGCAGACTTATTCCCTAGCAAGTCTAAAAATAAATAAATAAATGCATTAAAAATGCAACCAAAAAAGCCAAAGAAACAACAACAACAACAAAAGACTAGAACATGCAAAGCACCTTATTTGTATTCCTGTTCCATTGAGTTCCGGTTGTTGTGAGTGAAACCAAAGGATGGCGGGAACCCCTCACAGAAGCCCAGATATATTTTGCCAGGAAATAATGGAACAAGACCCTGGGGAAGGTGAGTTCTGTTTCCAGTGTACAGCTAATTGTTTCGACGTGGCTTCTAAATTTGGTCAAACCTACACACAGCACTCCTGCTGCACTCCACCCCAGAGCTGAGTGCTGTCCCCTTCTCTGCAACACTTGAAAAAAATCAATGAGTTTGCACAGGTGTCACCTTATCTGGTCTTTTCTCTAATCAGTATTCATTAGTGTCCGAAAAGCCCTTTGAAATCCTTCAGTCAAAGGTGCCAGGGAAGTGCAATGTATTTTTATTATCATTTAGTTCTCTGTGAGGACACAGAACAACATTAAGAATTGGCCACTGGGTGTTGAAGTCCCACGGAAGTCTGGAAGCTGGAAGTCTTCTGGAGTCTGGCTCTAATCACTTCTGATCATCTTATTGTTGAAATAAATGCCCAATCCTTTATTAATCCCCTTGGACTCTTGGCTTCAGTGTTATCCTGCAGCAGTGAGTTCCACAGGTTGTGTATTACTTTATCTGGCTGCCCTCCGTGTCCTTGTCTTAGAAAGGTGGATACATAGAAGCACTCGACTATGACGGGACTAGCCAATATTTTAGATACCTCAATTGTATACCTGCTAATCCATCTCCTCTCCAAACTAAGAAGCCCCATATCTTTTCCATTGCCCTGCTCTGGGCTAGTAGTGGAGTGCAGTGTAGTGAACCTGCTGTTTCCTGACGGCGTTGAGGATCAGTCCCTTGTGCCTGTCCCCCAAGTATCCAGGGGCCGTATGGACACATGGGCTCTGCTGTGTTCCCATCTCCCAGTCCAATAGCTCCTCATGGTGCCACGCTGAATCCTCTGCTGCCACAAAAGTGATCTAGATTCTGACCCCAGAAAAAGCCCTGCTCTGGTAACATGGCTCGGAGAGGATGGAGCAGAAGCAAAGTAATTTATAAAGGACATTTCAGCGGTTTGCAGCACAATCAGATTTGCAGCCAAAGACGTCTCACGAGTGCCCTCTACTGGGCAGAAGTGGGTTGTGCACACACCCCTGTGTGGGTGGATGGCGATTCAGTTTACAAAGGCCCCTGATCAGAAGAAGATGTGTAATTAAGGCTTTTCCCAACTAGTTTGATTGCTGGACTGACCTACACAGAGTAATTAAAAAGCTGCTTGCTGCAGGCTATTCAATCAAGGAGAATAAGTCAGAATGATGCGGAGAATAACTCAGGGGCCCGGGAGTCTAAGAGCTGGAAAGGGAACTGCATCGGATGGAAACAATTTTAAAAATGGCATATTGTAAATTGTGTTTTGTGGAGGGGGGCTGGAGAAGGATCAGTAACTAAACCTCCTCCTTCCAGTACTTCCCTCTCCCCCTAAACTATAACTCATCCTTACCCAAAAAGGCAAAGGGGATTCTGCCATCCTCAGTTAGCATCATTTGAAATTCCAGCCAAAGGGCAACGGGACAGAATTTTTATCAGAGCCCATTCACGTCGCTCCTTCCACGGCCAGAGAGGGTGAGTACAGACAGCAGGCAGTAAGTCCTGGTCTCCCTCAGGGTGGTTTAGAGAAAAGAGAACATAGTTTGTCCTACACTAGGCCACTGGGATCGGGGGCTGTTTCACTTGTAATGTGCCATTGGGAGCGGAGTCAGCCAAAGGAGCAGCTATAGCATCGAACTAGTTCTTTTTCTCCTTGTGCAAGCAGTGCATCGTTTTTAAAGACACACACGTGATGATACCTTTTACCGCTACCGCATCTGATCAATGAACGACCCTCGTTCCTAGGGGTGTTTTTAACAGAGGACATCTCTGACTAGAGGATGCTAAGCACTTGGAAGGCAGCCAGAAGGGGAGTGCTAGTCCAGGGATGAGCACCTGAAAAGCAGGAGGACCTGGGAAAGAAGGCCTACGGGTTTGGAGAGGGAACCAAGAGTGAGTGATGTCAGGGGACATTAGGCAAAGGGGTGGAGGGACCCACCGGCAAGGCCTGGGGAAGGGAAATTAAGGTGGTTTGATGGGGATTGAGGAAAGATTCTCCCTAATGTGCCACTGACTCAGCCCATGAGAAGTCTGTTCACCAGTCTAGTTGCTGAGCTGGCCCTCCACCCCCATCCCAGCAATAACCAGGCCGGGGCTGTGGGCTGTATTTACCCCACATGACTCATTTGCTGAGGTCTCAAGGTTTCCATTAGCCTTTCATTTTTGGAGCCCTAGGTTCAAGTCTTGCTTGGGACCCAAATGCAGCTAAGTTGGATGCTCTCAGTCTCATCCCTAGTGAACATCTGCCCACATCAGAGAGCTGTCTCCCCCGCTCACCTCCCCCTAGTGTCTCAGGGGGTGCACAGGACTGGGCAGTGGGGGATTTTGCAGCTCTGGACGGTAGGGCATTGGCAGAGCAGGGAGGAGCCCTGGTTTGGCATCTCAGGTGTGCTGCCAGCCCGGAGTGAAATGCATCAGCAGAGCGGGGTCTGGGGCACGGCCCGTTCTGTGGCTGCCTATCGCTAGCACTTTCAGTCTTGGCTTTCATGAACGTGACATTCATTCCAAAGCAGCAGAAGTCTCAAGTGTTTGCAAGGCTGCTGGATTCAGTTGGACAAACCCCGGGATGAAGGTAGATCTCTCAGACCTCCACAGCGAGCCAGCCAAATCCTTTCAGAGTCACTCATCACTAAGGGCTTCAGCACATGGCTTCAGCAAAGAGCCAGCAATTGGCTGCAGGGGCTAGATAGGAACTGGAGGTACGGGGCAGTTTGTCTATAGTGCATCATTAGAGCAAACAGAATGGTCACACTGAGCAGGCATCTGGGCTTGGAAGTCTATAGAGGTCCGAGGGCTAGCAGGTCCTTGGGGTACTAAAAATGACCTGCAAAGCCTGGGAGAGAAGAAGAGCCCTGGGTGGGCTCCCTGAACTAGGAAGAGGCTGGAGAGAGGAGCATTGAATTGCAGGGTGCAGCAAACTCGCTCCACCTCACTTCAGCAGCCCCCCCCACCCCCGCCCCCGGAAGCCTTGCTTCAGCCGTTTAAAGCGAACCCAGCTGCTTAAGAGAGGCTGTGAGAAAAGAGAGTGGGGGAAGACGGGTTGGTCAGCTGGGGAGAGGGAAGAGCTGATGGATCAGGAAGCAGGCAGACGCAGGCCTGGCCTGGAAAAGCCTACCCCGGTGCAATTAAAAACCAAACTCATCACACTTGTGCAAAGCCCTGACGTAGATATGTAAGTGTGACTGAAACTAGTTTAAGCGCCTGTATTAGGTGCGTGCACTATTGGGGCTAGGCGGAGTTAAATGGGGCAGGTTTCTAACCCAGACAAGGCCATAGCAAATCCTTGCTCATTATACCTATCAAGAAGGCAAAACTCGAGACATAAAGCATGGGCCAGGCCTTGCTCTCATTGGAATCCTACCTCTTTCAACACAGACTTTTGCTAACAAGCATCCTGAGGGAGCAACACCTCCCTGCATCCCCTTGAGTGGCTGCCTCACCCCAGGTAGGAAGAGTCTGGTAGCAAAATCATAGTAACCGGAGCAGGCTTTGGGCCCCACTCTTGCCTCAGTTTCCCCTCGCATCCCTCCTTCCAGGCTCAAGGTCCTTTATCAGGACTTCCCATCCAGCAGGTCCGTCTCCCAGGCCTCTGCCTGAGAGATCTGGAGAGTTCTCACCCATCCCTTCCCAGAAGCCTCCGGCCCCAAATACCCGCTGTCTCAGGTGATGTCCCAGACCCTCTGCCTGGGAGTTAGTGAGAGAGCGTCCCTGCCCACAGGCTGCCCTTATATTCCCCAACAGGCCCAGTCCAGTCACATACTCCTCCCTGTCACATGACCCCAGCTGACCTTCCCCTTACCTGGGGATTTGGGCTAGGCCTGACACAAGTGAGTCCTAGCCTCCCCTCCCCTTAAAGGGCCAGCTGACCCTGGGGCAGTAACATCCAAGCCCCAGAGACCCCCTGCCAAGTCCAGACAGGCTTAATTTTCTTTGTTTTAATCAAGGGGAAAGCACTGCTTTGTGGGTGGGGCGGGGAGGGAGAGAGCGAGACGAACCGATTTCAACCCTCCTGAAGCAGGAAGGCAGACACTGATATTTTTAATCTCTTTTTAATTAAGGATAAAGCCCTGTTTTACGCAAGAGAGGGATTTTGTTTTGCCTGAAAGCTCTTCTGAGGAAAAATGAGAGGGCGAGGGAGGGAGCGGGTTCTGTTTACTAGCTGTCATGTTGTTGGCTGCTGGGCTTACAGGGAACCAGGGAGGGAACAGTGTTTGGGCGAGGGGAAGGTGAGTCATTAATGTTAAAGCGCCTTCCTCTCAGGCTTGTCCATTGGTGAGGGCCCCACAGCGAGTACCTGCTCTCCCAGGCAGAGGGAGAGCACATTAAGGACTTGCACCTAGAAGGAGACAGAAAGTGGGATGGTGTCAACCCAGTGACTCCAGCTACGGAGGTGGCACGGGACCCTTGCTGAATGGGCTTATGTCTTTACGGAGAGACGTGACTGGCAGCATGAAAAGCGTCAGCTAACATCTTCTGGGACCAGTGGATCTCTCTGAGCCGGCCTCATGGGCCAGCAGAGGGGAGGATGGTCTATAGGGCATTGGCCTGGGTCCTAGGAGATTTGAGTACAGTTCTCAGCACTGCCCGTGACTAACCATTTCCCCAGTTGTACAACGGGGATAGCACTTCCCTGCCTTGCAGGGGCGTGGGGTGGCTAAAACTCATCAGTGCAGCGCCAGTTCTTCACCAGGCTCATTTGCTAATATATTATCCCCCCACACACAGCACCTACTCTGTGCCTGCCTGTGTCTTTAGGAGGTGAACCCTTGTGGGCCGGGATCAGCTCTTTTCCGAGTCTGCACAGCACCCAGCACAATGATAGTAGTGGTGAATATTTATAGCCTAACAACAGTGAGAAGTGTGCTCAGATCCATATAAACAGACAGACAGTGGGTGAAATCCACCACAAAGTCAACATGCAGTAAGCCAGAAGCAACCTATGCAGTGGAGGTGGAGGTGGGGCATCTGCCCCACAAGAGAGGGTTAAATGGACCAGAAAATAAATCTTCAGGCAGGCACATGCTGAGGGGCTATTAAATCAGCAGCAGCCAAAGCAGCTCTTTTGCTGTCATAAATATTAAAGACATTTTTGGAAAACTTTCCTCCAAGGACCAGGGAAAGCTCTTACATTAGCCATGTCCAGAGAGAGAGGGACCTTGCCCGCTAAGTAGCTGCAAACCCTGCTGTTCCGCTCTGTATTTCAGGTAATTGATGATCTGGTATTTACTGCTGCCCTTAGCTAAACACACAGCCCGAGCTCATCAGTGGAATCGTTCTGGTTACAGGTCTGGGACGGATTTAGCAACACAACTTCTAGAGCATTTTCCTAAATACTCACGGCACCCTCAGTATGAAAAGCCATGCCCTGTGTTATTTTTATTCCAGGATCTATGAGGGGTTTTCTGGGCAGTCGTGTATGTGTTTGGAGTGCACTGGTGCATGTCTTCATGTATGTACAACACCTGGCACCATGGGCCCCGAGCCCTGCCTTTGGCCTTTAAGTACTGCCACCCCCCCTGTGATGATCAAGTGTGTGTCGATACGTGTTTGCATGTTTGTGTACATGCTCATTCATTTGTCCCCGGCGTGCTTGTTTGGATCTTCGCTCAGATGTGTCTGCGCGTGTAGTTTTGCACCTGTTGTTGTGGGGGGGGGAGGGGGTTGTTCTCATATTCAGGGGGATGGTGCTTGCTCAGAGGCATGTTTGCTTTTTGGGGTTTACTCCCCGCAAGGAGCAGTTGCTGCTGTCAGTCCCCAGATTGATGGGGATGGTTGAATTCTCAGCCCAGCCATGGCTCTTTTAAGGCCAGATCCTGGCGGTGACTAAATACTCCTTTCATCTACAATGGCATCACTGCACAGGTTAGCTAGGTCACACCCATGTCTTTCTAGCAGCACAAAACAGTTCCCCTCACCCCACTCCCCCGCAGGTCCTGCCTGAGGAGGTGCATAGTAAATGACCTAGCAGGGATAAAAAAAGAGATCAAACCCAAGCCTTTCCACAGCGCTCACCAAACACTTCACTTCCTGAGTCACAATAAACACAGCAAGATCATACACCCCCCTGGTACCCATGGATAGAGCTGCTAAGGGCGCTCTACCACATCATGGGAGTTTTCTGTTACTCAGGGTTTATCTCAAAAGTGAGATACTGGAGCGTGGTGGGTGGAGGTAACCGCAGATGGCACAGTTATCAGGAGAGAGAAATCTTTGCTGCCTCAGTGGATTGCCTATAGGTGTGTGAGTGAGAACAGGGGTGGTTTGGTCTCCAGCCCGGGCGCTTGCAGACTCCGTTGTAATCGTGGAAGCTGGGAGAATTGCCAAAAGCAGCAAGGCCCAATTCTGCTCCCGCTGAAATCAACAGGCATTTTGGCACCAAGATCAATGGGGGCAGAACCTGCTCCCCACTAGCAAGGTGGAGCAGAACATTTGTACAAGGAGCTGGAGAAGCTACCCGCAGCAGGGCAGGCGAAAGCTCTCAGTGTGACTGTCTGGGACACAGCAGAGAGATGGATGCCACTGTGGGATCAGACTAGAGATAGAAGATCTGTTGGGCACCACGCCCAGGGACAGAACATTCTCCAGTGCTATGTCCAGCCCCACTTTAAACTACTCAAAGCAATGGGGTTTCCATCCCTTCCTGGCTGAGACTGTCCTATGGCCTGGTCGAGCTCAGCTAGTCACACATGTTCTTCTGGCTTCCACCTACATTGGTTTCATCCCATAGCTTCTATGTGGGAGCCCAATCCTGGGAACTGCCAAGCAGCCTCAATTCTCAGGGAAGCCGGTGGGTGGTTAGGAGCCTAGCCCCTTGCAAGATTGGAACAAATACCCTTTGGGATCACTCTAAACAACTCCTTGGTTCATTCACTCCCGATGGCCCACCAGCCTGGACTGAAATCCCAATGGCAGCCTTACCTCACCACCAAATCCTAGATTATAACCGCCCTGAGCCCAACCCTACCACATCTCTGTCCAAGATCCCCCTGTAGCTTGAAGGACCAGGTTCCAATTCTAGTTACACCCATGTAAACTCGGAGTCACTCCAGCATTGGGGAAATTACCCTGGATTGACAGTGGTGTCCAGAAGACCAGAATCTGGTGCCCAGCACCAAACCCTGAGCCAGTGGCTTTTGAGGTTCAAATGCTCCTACCCGCTGCGCTGCCTTGGGAAGTGCACCGGGTTCTTCTAGCCCCGCTGCTCATATGCCAGCCTGCAGCAGCAGCCATAGGGAGCTTCCCTTTCAGTGACATGAACTAGTTTCACTTCTGCTTTTTCCAGTGCCCACTACGAAGCACGGCCAGGCTGATCTTAAAGGAACCCACACAAAGAGGGGCCAGTGCACCAAGCACATCCACCCTTTCAATAGCTGTCTGCCCGGTTGTAAAAGGGCAGCCAAGTGGTAGCCATCACACGCAGGCCGGCTGCAGGGCCCACTGGCAAGGATGCTGTGCAGGACTTAGGGGAGGTTGTTGGGCAGATGTACCAGGGTACTCTCAGAGCCGTTGATGCGCTCTCTCGGGTCACATGATGCCCACACTAAGTCCCCAGCCTGAGCCTTGGGTTTAGGGGATGTGTCCCAACAGATATAAAAACTGAAGCTCCAGCCATGTCCTGGGCTGTGTGGGAAATGCCCAACTCTGTGCTGCCAGAGGGGCTTTAACGCACAGCTTAGTGTGCTACCAGTAGCACAGGGCGGCCATTTATGCCGCTCCCTGTACATGTGCATTGGAGGCAAGAGGAAAACAAGGACACTTTTCCAAGGGTGACCTAGGGCTAAAAGGACTCTGGCCCAGGGCTTCGAAACTTTGTGGGGCTCACATTACAGAACAGGAGGGGCAAGCAATGGGGCAATGGTGCTCCTGAATTTGGCTGTGAGGTAAGGCTGCCATTGGGATTTCAGTACAGGCTGGTGGGCACCAGAAGTAGCTACCATCTGCTGGCTCTTTGGCTTTCGTGGGCCCAGGCCAGGAGATTATGAGGCAAGTGTTCACCCTGCAAAAGCCATGGGCACAACTGACTATTTCATTGGACGTCTCAGTAGAAAGAACAAGAACTGGGGGAGACAGACGTCTCCCCCTGCCCCTCCCCCTGCCTCTCATCCCCTCAGGGCAGGCTGGGGGTATGTTGCATGGAGGAGCTTCCTAGGTCACTGTTCTCACCAAAGGCCTGATCTGAAGCCTTCTGAAGTCCCTTGGGAGTCTTTCCACAGGCTCTGGATCTCTCCACAGACTCCAGATCCAAGCTGTGGGACCAGGGGGTCCACCTTCATAACCAGCCTGTCCTAGAAAACCACCTGGGAACCCCTCAAAGAGCCGGTTCCGATTCCGCTTCTGGGCTTTGTGATGCAGCGCCGTTTGTACGTCACACATTGGCTGGGTCGAGGACTAGCCCTCCTGGGGGCAGAGGGCAGGCTGGGTTACACTGCGAGGTTGGCTGCAGGGAGCCGGATCACGTGGCATGGCCGTGCTGTTCGCCGGCAGCTTGACAAAACACCTTGTTTGCCTGCTCTGGCTCCAAAACCAGGATCAATCACCCGTCTGTTCAATGTGGCGTGGGGCGGCTTTACCCTGCTTCTTCCTGGCCAATAGTTTTTAAGCCACGTTCCCCAAAGCCGCTGCCCGAGGGAGCTGGCACACCCCAGCTGTGCACGGAGCCCTCCTGGGACCGAGAGGCAGCAGCTTTCCAGGGCTCGGTCAGCACTCGGGCGCTGCATCAGTGCTGAAAGCATTCCCTGGCACTGCGCTAGTCCCCTGGCCAGGCAGCCGTGAAAGCTAATGGGTGATGCGATATTCAGCACTCGCCCACGGAGACGTGCATTAGAGCCCTCGCTGCTGCTTTGCAAACAAGCGTCCCCGGAGCAGCCCCCATGCAGCTGTTCATTCAGAGACAGTGGGGAGAGAGGCCTCCCCAACTCAGGTCCTGCGTCTTGGTGGCCATCTCTGACCCAAGAAGGGCAGGACAGGTGCTCCAAGCCCATGAGCGCTGCTCCAACTGCTGGCCAGAAGGGGTCGCTGTTGAGAGGTGTTCACTGCCAAGGGCTGCTAGCACTGTCCCCCGGAGAGATACACTTCTCCCGCCACTAGCAGCTGAGCTACCTGCCTCTCTGGGGCTCCCGAGAAATGCTTCCTCCCGCTGGTCTGGGGTTCACTGCTGCTGGGGCCATCTCTGAGAAGCTCGCTGCACAAACCCTCATCCCCACATTCCCTGTGGGAACTGGGAGCTGGCGAGAGGAGGCCCCGGCAGACTTGGCCACCTGGTAGACAAAGCGTGGGCATTGGCTCCCCGTTCATCAGGGTGAGGGGCGCAGCTTGGGGGGGGGCACAGGCCCTGGGTTCAAACTCTGGACGAGACGCATTGCCCCTTCACCAAGAGCCCCCACTTGTACAGACCCCCAGCCGGGGCAGGGGCTGCACAGGGGGGTCCGAGGAGGATTGGCAGGAAGTCGGCCTGGTGGGCAGATGCCCTGGTGGTAAGATCAGTCCAAAGGGGAACGATCTGCCAGGGGAACAGGGTGGAAGCCCCATACATGAATCCCTTGGCAACGTTAAAGTCTCTCCTGTGTAGAGGGAACAGTCCTACCCCATCTGCAGTGTGGAATCGGCAGGGGCTGACCTCACGGGCCCTTTCCACCCCCACCTCCCCTGGGGGGAACAGTGAGTCACCATCTTTCCTGGGAAGCTCTGGGGAGGGGCCGTCTGCAGCCACTGGGTGGGTTTGGCTGCAAAAGCAGAAGTGTGGGGGCATTGGCCTTGCCAGTGACGTATCCCACCACGGCCGTGGGAGCACCACATCCCCTTTCCCATTAAACCCACTGTCCTCTTGGCTGGCAAAGGGGGGCTCCAAACCAGTCTGTGCATCAGTCCCTGGCCTCTCAGCCTGGCTGCCAATTCCCCGGGACATGTGACAAGCCCTGCGGGCTCTTGCCAGCTGTGGTTTTAGCGAGTCATAAATCACTAATGGCTTCCAGCTTTCCTTCAGCCTCCAACGCCCCCAGGGTTATTGCAGCCATAAAACTCACCCTTGTGCCAGCTTTACGAATTGCTGCTTGTAACCAGGGCTCATGCCTCTGCCCATAGTCACAGCTGGCCAATTCCTGCATCACCAACCCAGAGTGGCCAGAAATTCATGAGGCAGCCTCCCCCCGCCCCGAAATCATGAGACTAGCTTAAAAAGTATGAGATTTTAATGGCCCAGAAGCCACAATGTTTTCTAAATTGAAAGCCGAGACTCTTCTCTAAATCACAGGACTCTGGGAGCTGGGGCTATTAGCAAAAACACCAAATAGAGCAAGACGCGTGATCAAACCCCAAGAGCAGCACTGCCCTCCTGCACTATTCAGGTCTGGTATCACTCCCTCCCAGGCAGTCTTGTATGTGTGGGACGTGCCACTTCCCAGGTGGTCTGAACACAGGGCTGGGTGCTAGGAATTTCTGGATTCTAATTCCCACGTGGCCACCGACTCTCACCTTGACCCCATGCATGTAGCGAACGTCTCTGCCTTAGCTTTCCCCTACCGCTAAAATGAGAGCAACACTCACCCACTTCACAGGGTGCCCTCCCCCACACTGAGAGTCATGGCTCACCACAGAAAGAGGCACATTCAGCTCTGGAGGGAACTGGCTCTAAGGGCACTCTGGGTGAACCCCCTTGCTGCTCAGTTTGCAGCCAGGAGTGGCCTGGATCCGTGTGAAGGAGGCAGACTTGGGGCTGTTGAGCTAGGATACAATTTTGCTGGGCAGGAAACTGAGGCACAGGGCAAATACACATCAGATACGCACAGAGATTCTTTGTGTGGGATGGTCGTAACTGATCCTGAATTATGGAGACCATGTTTGTCAGCTTGTAGCTGTACCCAGCATTGGGGGAAGGAGACTAGCAGAGTGTTTTCATGTTCTTCATAAGGCCTGTTATCTCTATAGAACTGCCCTGCCCCCTTTGGAAGATGACATGAGCTGATTGGTATTATTGATGTTACGGTAGCACCTGGAAGCTCCAGCTGAGATTGGCATCTCATTGTGCTGAGTGCTGTACTAAAACCTAATAAGAGGCAGGCGCCGCCTCGAAGAACTCCTAATCTAAATAGGCTAGAGAAGGATCATTATTTCCATTTTACAGATGGAAAACCGAGGCACGGGTTCAGTTGGCTGAGTTAGTAGCAGAGCTGGAAAGAACCCACACCTCCTGCCTCTCATTTCAGTGCCTTAAGCACAAGACTGAGCCTCCTCTCTGACGAGAGAGATGGAAAAGACAGATGATTGGGTCCTGTGTAAGGGGAGTTCTGCCTCGGAGAAGGGGAATAACTGTAGAATCTGAGAGGGGCAATACATTGCACAGCATGGCTACAAATTGTCCATTGCTCCCAACAGTCCTATCCAGCTTAAAGGGGATGTCCCCAGAACTTTCCCAATTGTGGATTCTGAGCCATAGTGACTCCCAGGTAAATTACACCCTGCTAAATATTTTGAGGTTGCTGGAGATTTTTCTAGCCCAGTGGGAAAAAAAACCCTTGCGGAAGCAGGAAAGTTGCATTGCACTCTGATTACCCAACACAGCAAGCGGACAGACATGCAAGGGCTGAAGTGCAATCTTACCTTTCAGGCAGGATAACTTAAGTCCCATGTTTTCATCCTCTTAGCGTGGTGTGGCTCATAAATTAAACACCCAGCGCTCCAGATCCGCTCCTCCGCTTCACTGCTGCTACAAAGAGACGCACATTTCAGAAAGCACCCAGACAGGAAGCAGCACTGGTAGGTTTCTCTTGTTTTGCAGTTGAAAGGTTCTCTAAGGTGGCTCTGTCTAGCTGTATGTATATATACACACACATGTATAGTGTCAAACTGGGAAACAACAGGAAGCCGTGGTATTCATGACAGAAAAACCGCTAACTGATGTCATGGCACCCGATGACTCAATCTTGGTTGTTTAGTTTAAAGAAGAACACTTAAACTTGGGGAAACTTTCAAACATAGGCTATTTGAGTGAGAATCAGTTTGCACATAGGATTTTGCATCATGGTTAGTGAGGATTTCGCCACTCCCCTCCTCCTGTTATGTGATCCGGCAGAGCCCAGCACTGGATTATGGTGTCACAATTACTTCCAGAGAAACAGATGATAAGACCATAATCAGAGGAAAATGACACACAGGAAATAAAGACAGGCCCACAGCTACAAAGTTTGGGTCTGGCGTATTGGTTCAGGCTCTTCTCCAAAAGAAAGACTTTGCATCCACAGAGTTCACAGCCTAAAGAACCACATTATGCCCTGAGTTCTGGGTGCATACTGACTGATCAAATACAAGCCTCGCATTTGGAGCTCAACTCGGCAGACCCTTGTGCCCAAAGAATCAGAGAAATTTTGGATTGGAAAGGACCTAAAGAAGTCACCAAGTCCAGCCCTCTGTTCTGAGGCAGGACCAAGTAAACCTAGGCCATCCCTGACAGGTGTTTGTCTAACCTGTTCTTAAAAACCTCCAGTGATGGGGATTCCACAACCTCCCTGGGAAGCCTGTTCCAGAGCTTAGCTACCCTCAGAGTGAGAAGGTTTTTACTGATATCTATCCTAAATCTCCTCTACCGCAAATTAAGCCAATCACCACCCTCTTTATAAAACCTTTTGCATATTTTAAGACTGTTATCAGATCCCTTCCCTGCCTTCTCTTTTCTAGACTAAACATATACTGTTCTTTCAACCTTTCCCCATAGCGCGTGTTTTCTAAATTTCTTATTCTTTTCACTCTCTTCTGGACTCTCTCCACCTCTTTCATAAAGTGCGGTGCCCAAAACTGGACATTGGACTCCAGCTGAGGCCTTCCCAATGCTGAGTAGAGCGGAACAATTACCTCCGGGGTCTTACGTATGACACTCCTGTTCTTCCCAGAATGACATGGAACCCCATTAATGTGAATGGGGCTCTACATAGCGTGCATGGATCCGCTGGCCCAGAGCTCAGTGCAGGATCAGGGCCTTAGACAGGTGCAATGCAAAAAATGTAGGTGTGAGTGTGGGAGCAGGTAGAGCTGGGGGGCAGAGGAGGATCATCACAGGCATCAGGATATGAGCAAAACATGATTTTTAAGGGGGTGGAGGTAAAGGAAGTGGCTCAGAGAAGTTGAGAGGGGTCACTTGTGGCCTATAAGGGAACTCCCTTTTGCTATCACCTAGTCTAATATCCAGTTCATCCCCCACTGCAGGATGATATCCAGTCTTTGTAGTGCAGCGATTCAGTGACCTACCAGCAACTTTCCATCTCGGTTGGCTATGATCATATAGATCAAAGGAGCCTGATTCTGATCTCTGTAAAACAGGAGGAGCACTGCTGAAGTCAGTGAACTGACTTGTCAGTAGCTGCATTAACTGTGCATTCAGCGAACACGGTGTTGCATTTAATCATTAACTTCTGCTCAGCACCTCAGGGCTGCTGTTCGGTAACAACAGGTAGTAAAATATTAATTTTGCTTTACATGCAGCCAGATTTTCTGGCCTTAGCAGTGGCTGCCGTGTGCCCTGCCTCAGACAATCCAAGTGGCACTCTGGCTAGCATGTGTCATAGTGTGGAAGGCACCTGTAGATCATATCCTGTGCAAGGCAATGCTAATGGAACACGTGGAAAAGCTGGTATGATGGCCGGCTCTTGTGTTTCACGCTGAGACACCATTGATTTCCCTTCCTTAATACTTCACCAAAACCCACATGCTTGACTGCTCAGACAACCACGAGATAAAACAATACCTGCAAACTTGCTTTGTATCGTGGCTAGTGGCATTCATCCACCGCTCCGAGGGGTGGGATCCAGGTCGATGGAAGAATTCCTAGCTGTGTCTTCACTGAGGGTTCGATTGACCTAACTACAGCGCTCACGGCAAAACATTTTGACAGCTCTGAGGTGGATCTAATTTTTAAGTGTAGACCAGGCCTCAGTGAAGCAAGGCCTATGCTCAGCATGAGGGCATTTCTCCGAGGGTAACTTCTGAATGCCACATCCGATCCATTTAAAAATGTCAAGGAATACTCCAGGCATCAGCAGGCAGAATCTATTGGTTTTGGGGACAATCATAAAACCAGAAAGGGGGAACAAGGAACACACCGAGCCCTATGGCATCTGGTTAGCACGCCCATCAGCTGGAATTGTTTATAGATCAAAGACCTCTTTGATGGGAGTTACTATCACCCCCAGCCCCCCGGCATGGCAGCACCCACATTTGGGCTCTGCCCACCCTCCCAAAGGCACGTGAAATGGGGACCCCCCCAACACTTTTGAGCCAGACAGAAAAGAAACAACTTAAATTACAAAGTGTGTATGTCGGGTGAGGCACGCATGGGAGGATTCAAACTTGGCCAACAGAAGCAATGAAGCGTTCAACCCTCTAGACATAGGTAGGTTAAAACAGGAGCCGTTGTAAGGGGAATGGGAGATGCACGGAGCCCCTGTCATGTGGTGAAGTGAGGAGTGGGGAGAGGGGGGAAACACAGCCCTTGGCAGTGGGGAAAGGGGGCACCCAGAGTCCCAGGAATGAGGAAGGCAGTAGGAGGCTTGCAGGGAGTTCCTGAAATATAGGAGGATGTGAGAGTGAGAAAGCTGCTGGGGCGAGGAAGCGGGGTGTTAAAGAAGACAAGAAGGCCTTGGTGTGTGCAATTTGTTCAGCCTACAGAAACTACGAAATGTGTGACCCTTCAGTAACATCTTGCTAAACAAGGCTGGATTTCTTTCTTGCCAGGAGATGGATGTTCTTGCTAAGATATGGCACTGGCCCCTTCTAAACAGCTTGTCTGTGTATTTATCGACCTTATGTGATGGGATGATGCATTAACAGTACAAGTCTCATGTTTTTCTATAATGCCTTTCATCACAAGAGCTGTCAAAGCACTTAAACAGAAATTGTTCAACACTGAAATGCAGCCAGCTCTGGGGAGAATGTGGCAGCTGTTTCTCAGTGTAGAGTAGCACCACACAACGAATTAGGACAGAAGGTGGCAAGAAATGCTAAGAAGCATATTGCTTTATTCCAATGCAAGGTTGAAATGCACTCCATTTTGTATCTGTGAGGCGTATTCCACAACCGCATATTACTGAAATATTTATTTGCTGCTCTCTTTGGTTTTTGTCTACACTTGAAAAGTTTTGCTGGCATAGCTACACCTGCAAACCCGCCCAGTGGAGACACAGTTTGTACAGGCATAAAAGTACTTCTACTCGCACTGCTCATACCCGTTCCCCAAGGGACGTAAGCTATGCTGGGAAAAGCCCCCATATGTTGGTATAAGTGTGTCTACTCTGGAGCTTATGCTGGCATAGCTATATCAATAAAAAGCAATCGCCCGCCTAACCAAAACAGTGGTGTCGGTATCAGTTCTAAATGGAGACCAAGCCTCAGGGATCAGAGGATAAGACTGGAAGTGATGGGGCAAAAACCTCAACTGTTGTAAATGGAAGTAACCTTAGTAACCCATTTACACCATTTTGTCCTCCATCTCCCTCTAGCTGCTGGGACAGACTGTGCCTCGCTCGTTCCCTCTCACCTTTCAAAGCCAGAGATCCTGCCAACCCAAGTCACGGGTTGTCCTAGTCTGGTTAGGATTCACGTCACTGATAAACCAGTTTGTGACTTGCTAATTGGGAGCCAGCTGTCTGGCAAGAAGACCTGTGCTAGACTGGAGGCTGGGTACAGCGAGACTGGAAAGTACTGAGTCAGTTGTGATTCTGCCCTGGCATGGCTAGTGAAACATCGCTTCCCTCAGCAGAGGAAGTGTGCAGTTCCTTTCGGGTTACCCAAATGCCAGATACTTACCCTGCTAAGTGTGTCACTAGATTTCTACTCCCTTGCAACAGACACCCCCATCCAACACTCTGCCTGCCCTTGACTCTCTTTCAAAAAAACCCATCAACAACCTCTCTGTAACCTCCATAGCTTAAATTCAGCCAGAGGCGTCCGGAGCAGAGCTCTGCTAAATATTTTCAAACCCACAGGGTAGAAGCCCCGAACCCCATCACTCCCCACCCCACAGGGCTGAAGCCCTGAATCCTCCTGCCCCACTGCTGAAGCCCAGAGCCCCAAATGGGGGAGCACATGGGGCGTCTCTGGGAAATACTCTATGAGAATTCAAGCCCTGGTTATTCCAGATCAAATCAAACATCCCAGCAACAAGATGTAATGCAATCCGTGTAAGATAAGAGCTCCGCTCTCCCATGACCGGCTACCTCTACCCATCCCCACTGGCAACTGGGGAGAAGCCGGCTGTGGAGGTTGACACAGGCTAAGCGGCTAAAGGTACTTACTTATACAGCCCCCATCCCCAGAGCATTACAGCACCTCCCAATCAGCCTGGTAGCAGGCCAGGGCTGTTGTCCACAATTCTCACATGGGGAACTGGGATATGGAGAGACTAAAGGACTTAGCTGTGGTCTACACTCCACATTTACGTCATCACTTAGGGTGTGGAAAGCCCACACCCCTGAGCAATGCAGTTAGACCAACCAAACGCCCAGTGTAGACAGCGCTGGGTTGGCGGGAGGGTTTCTCCCCTTGCCACAGCTGCCTTCTTTCAGGGAGGTGGATTAACTGCATCTCGGTAGCGCAGGGGTGGGCAAACTGTGGCCCCCCGGCCATTTTCATCTGGCTTGTGAGCTTGGCCGGGGGCCGGGCTGGCCTGCCGCAGGTCCCTGCGCTCCTGGCTGGGCCCGCCCCGTGCTCCTGGCCAGGGCTGGGTCGTGCGCGGGGAGCTACGAGTCCCCGCGCTCCCTGAGCGGGGGCCGGGCTGAGCAGGGGAAGCCGTGGGACCCTGCCCTCCCTTGCCGGGCCCAGCAGCGCATGCTGCTGGACCCCGCGCTCCTCGCCCGGGGCCGGATGGAGCACGGGGAGCCGCGGGGCCCCATGCTCCCCGACTGGGGGCCGGGTGGAGTGTGGGAACCGCGGGGCCCCGTGCTCCTGGGCTGGGGCCGCATCCAGCACGGGGAGCCACGGGGCCCTGCGCTCCCTGGTCGGGGGCCCCAGTTGAAGAGCACCCGGCTGATTAAGGTAAGCAGGGGGGGTAGGTGGTGGGGTCCCAGGGAGTGGTGGTTAGGGTGGGAGGATATCGGGAGGTGGCAGTCAGGGAACAAAGCAAGGGGGTTTAGACGGGGGGTGGGGTTCCAGGGGGTGGTGGTTAGGGTTGGGGGATCTCGGAAGCGGGTAGTCAGGGAACAAAGCAGGGTGGGGGAATTAGATGGGGGGTAGGGTCCTGGGGTGGTGGTAGTTAGAGTGGGGGGATCTCGGGAGGGGGCAGTCAGGGAACAAAGAATAGGGGAGCTTAGATACGGAGTGGGGTTCCAGGGCGGCAGTTAGAGTGTGTGTGGGGTCTCCGGAGGGGGCAATCAGGGGACAAGTGTGGGACGGGGGCTGGATGGGTCGGGAGTTCTGAGGGGGGCAGTCAGGGGGCGGGAAATGGGTGGGGCTTGGATAAGGGGTGGGGTCAGGCTTCCCTACCCAGCCCTCTGCACAATTTTTAACCCCAATGTGGACCTCAGGCCAAAAAGTTTGCCCACCCCTGTGGTAGCATCTTTACTAACTGCTACGGCAGTGCAGCCGCAGCCCGGTAAGTGTAGATAAGCCCTCAGAACAAGCGATCGAAGCTGGGTCTCCTGAGTCCCACCCAAGCTCGATAACCACTAGACCATGCTGCCTCTTTAAAGGGCTGGTTCAGACCTACGGAGGAAGGGAGTTCCAAAGGTCTGGGGACCTAATGGAGCCAACCACATCCCCTTTCTCTGATCCTAGTGGGACTCCAGCTCAGGTTCCTTTGTTGACTGCAACTATGGCAGCATCTGACAATGAGCAGAGGTGGCCTCATAGGCTTGGTGGCCAAACTTACTGACCCTCTGAGTCACACACGATAATCTTCAGAAGTTGGAGAGCCAAGTGCACCTGCCGGGGCTTGGGGCTTCAGCCCTGCTCCTGCCACAGGGCAGAAGCCCTGAGCTCCGCCTCGCCCCAGTCTGGCAGGTGGAGAATGGCAGGGGAGTGTGGGACTTGGTAAGCCGCACTTGAACTGTAAAAGAGGCACATGTGGCTTGTGAGCCCCCGAGTTTGGCCAGCCCTGGCTCTATACCAGAGGTCTCAAACACACATGCGGCTTGGGGAATTATTTTCTGTGGCCGTCAAACTCCCCACGCGCCCCACTCCCAGTTATTTCCGGCGGTCGCCAAGCTTCACTCCCCCACAGCGCACTGGGTCCCACTCCTCTACCTACTTCCAGGCACTTCCTGCAACCAAACAGCTGATTGGTGGCACTTAAGGCTTTCCAGGAGGGAGGGGGAGGAGTGGGGAGCCATGTGCTCAGGGGAGGAGGCGGGGCCTCATGGAAGGGGTGGCCTGGGGGAGAGGCCATGGGGTGTCTGTGTGTGTCAGTAATGAGGCCCACAGGCAATGCATTAGTTCTCATCTAGCCCTCTTAGTCATTTGAGACAGAGTATTGAGATCCCTGCTCTTACGACTTACACAGGGCTGTGAACAAACCCCACTCCCAGCTGACATTGCTATGCCAACAACCCCCCCTCCACCAGTGTAGACGCAGCTATGTGGGCAAAAAGGTTCTTCCTAGGCTGTGTTCCTACCTCTGGGAAAACTCGGCTTCTGTCAGTGCCCTGCATCTACACAAGGGGGCTATGTGGACGTCAGCTCCGGAGTGTAGACACTGCCTTAGTTAGATAGGTCCTCAGGCCACTTGGAATCAATGGAGCTATGTGCCAAGTGAATAAGTAGATCAGAATCTGGCTGTACATTTCCCGGGTGCCCAAAATGCCCCTTCCAACTAGCGTTTCCAGAGCTGTCCCAGGTTATTGGAGAGACCAGGCGGGTGAGATAAGAGCTTACCTCCAAGCGGCTTGGAAACTTGTCTCTTTCACCAGCAGAAGCTCATCCAATAAAAGCCCTGACCTCACTAGCCTTGACACGAATGTGACTAAAGATCAGACTATTGCAGGAATTCCCATCTCACGGGCAGAGGAGCCGGTACCCACTACGGCAAGAGACAATCTCCCAGTTACGAGAGGTGCCCCGCTCGGTCAGTTGTCCTGTGCTTAGATTGGAAGCTCTTTGGGGCAGTGAGCGTCTCTTGCAGGGGTTCTCAAACTGGGACTCAGAACCCCTCAGGGAGCTGCATGGTTATGACCTGAGGGGTGGTGAGCTGTCAGCCTCCACCCCAAACCCAGCATTTATAATGGGGTTAAATATATAAAAAAGTGGGGTTTTTTAAATGTATAAAGAGGGATTGCACTCAGAGGCTTGCTCCCTGAAAGGTGGTCACAAGTACACAAGTTTGAGAACTACTGAGCGATTGGCTCTGTGTTTGTACAGCACCGAGCACCAGGGGGCCTGATCGGGCCCCCAGCCCCAGTGCTGCTGTCGCCAGGGCAGAACGAGAGGGTTGGACATAGACCTTCCTGCACCGATGTTCTGACAAGCCCCGGCAGGAAGGGATTTCCAGGGTTGGGAGTTTGTTGCAAAGCTCCTGGTTTGGGGGCAGCCCAGCCTGGATCGCGTTTACATTCCAGCCCAGCCCCTGAAACGCACCTATTGCCCTAGGGGGGACGGGACCAGTGGTGGGGGATTAAAAACAAATGGTCCCCAAACAACGTGGAGGTGACAGGACCCTGGGGCTCCGGAGCTGTCGGGAACCGCGGTGCGAGGCGTAGACAATGGCAAGTTCCTCTCCCCTTGTGGCCGTGGGAAGCAGAAGCGCCGGCTACACCCCCCCGACCCCTACCCCGCGCGCAGCGCAGCGTTGAAAATGCTGCCTGCCAGGCTCGTTGCGTGGCAGGGAGGCACCTGGAAGGGACAGGCTGGGTGCCCGGGCTCTGGAGTCCAGCCCCGGGGCCGTGTCAGGCTCCCCACATCAGAGGGGCCAGGCTGGGAGCCGGCTCTGCCCGGATTTCTTGGAGGTGAGCGCTGCGCCTCTGACCCATGCCCGGCGGAGCCAGAT